>JAWPHD010007097.1:0-134409 GCA_037043455.1 Cyrtodaria siliqua | reverse complement strand
GGAAAGTCCAAGATGCTACATAGCGTCTTTAACCGTGGTGGTTCAAATTCTATATCCCTATTATCGCTGTCCTTCAAATTAGCATGGTTCTTTAAATTTCAAGCGAGATGTTTTAGATTTTGCAGTGTTTATTTTTGGTGGTTTTTGTGGCCGAATATCGGCCCCATTCCCAATTGGCAAAAAGTATCTCGTTTTTCCAAAATGGAGTTTCAAAATTCCCAATCCAAATTTTTTTTTTGTCTTTATATTATGTTGGTGGGAGCTTCAGAAATATAAATAACAATTTATATTTTGTAATGTTTGGAATATTAAGAAGAAAACATATTTACTGTGTATAATTCTTTATGGTAACCAATGCGATTTTTTCCCAATTGAGGAGTTTACGACTCGATTTTCACCAATTGAAAGGGACCCGGCCCCATTCCCAAAACACTGGAAGAAAACACAGTAAATTTGCCTACCGTCTGGAAATATACCATTACCGAGCCACTCTATGCAGAATGAAAAATAAGTATAAAATGCAGCTTTCACAGAACACAGTAAACCCCAAAACACGCAAAACGACAAACTTGAATGTCAATGTCAATACGGAATAAAAACATATGACGTCACAAACACAAACAGGATTGACAATAGGGCTACCGCCTTGGAACGGGGACCAGGAACAGCTGATGTAGCATAAGCCTTTTTAAGGGATTTTGAACATACCGAACAGCCGTGATACACACGAGGCGAGATCCCAAAGAATGACAGGATTGGCCGAGCGTTCACTATTGCATTACTCGAATGTAAATCGAAGGTTTCCATTTTGGCTACGTCATCGCGCTTTAGATTCCCGCCAAAACAAATTTGCATTCAAAATCAAAGTTATCATCCACATTTTGCAGTTATTTAGCCGATTGCTCCATCATTATTTTATTTACATGAAAGCAGTGTTAAAACTGTCACCTGCATTGTAAAAAACAAACCTGCAACACAAATTATACATCAACACGTGTGGCTAGCGGCCATATGTGTAAGAATTGACCAAAACAACACAGAAATATGTAAAAAAATAAATGAGTTTTGAGTGTTGGTGGATGGGGGGTTGGGAGGGGGTTGGGGGGGGGGGGTGCGCTGTGGGGTTGGGGTAGGGGGGAGGGGGCAACATAGCTATATGTGTAAGAATTGACCAAAACAACACAAAAATATGTAAAAAAATGTTTCGAGTGGGGGTTAGGCTGGGGGGAGAAGGCGGGCGGGTGGAGTGAGAAGACGGGCTGGGGGATGTGGGGGGAGGGAGGGGAAACATAGCTATAAGTGAAAGAACTGAACAAAATAACACAGAAATATGTAAAAAAAAAAAGTTTCGAGTGTGTGGGGTGGAGGCGGGGGTATGCAGACGGGCGGGGTGGCGGGGTATCATATCTATATGTGTAAGGATTGACCAAAACAACACAGAATTATGTAAAAAAAAATGTTTCGAATGGGGAAGGGCGTGGGGGGAGAAGGCGGGCGGGGGTGTGAAAAGGCGGGCTGGCGGGGTGGGGGTCGGTGTGGAGTGAGCAACATAGCTATAAGTGTAAGAACTGACAAAAACAACACAGAAATATGTAAAAAAAAAAAAAAAGTTTCGATTGGGGGTGGGGGGCGGGCGTGGCGTTGAGGGGGCGGGGTTGTCAACATAGCTTTATGTGTAAGAATTTACCAAAACAACACAGAAATATATTAAAAAAACAAAAACAATAGAGTTTCGACTGGGGGGGAGGGGGGGGGCATGGGGTGGGGGCGCAGGGCGTGGAGGGGTAGGGGGGGGGGGTGAGGGGGCAACATAGATATATGTGTAAGAATTGACCAATTGACCAACACATCACAGAAATACTTTTAAAAAAAATACAGTTTCGATTGTGGGGGGAGGGGCGGGGGAGGCGGGGAGAGGGTGTCAACATAGCTATATGTGTAAGAATTTACCAAAACAACACAGAAATATGTGGAGTGGAGGTGGGGAAATGCGGGCGGGCGGGCGGGCGGGCGGGGTATGCGGGGTTGGGGAACATATCTATATAAGAATAAATGTTTCGAATGGAGGAGGGCGGGGGGGGGGTGAGAAGGCGGGCGGGGGAGTGAGAAGTCGGGCTGAGTGGGGGTGGGGGTGGGGACAACACAGCTATATGTTTAAAAATTGACCAAAACAACACAGAAATATGTAAAAATAATAAATAAAAAAAGGGGGATGGGGGAGGCCGGGGAGGAGGGAACCCATGCCCCAATATAGGAGAAGTATGAATAAAATACATAATGCTATAACAAATCCAAAACCAAAATTATATATATATAGATCATCATTTATTGCACATTTTATGGGCCATCACAATTTGGGTTCCATGGGAGCCCAGAATTTGCAGAAGACAAAATTACTTACTCAACCCTTTACAACATACTATAACGAAACCAATTCGCAAATGTGGTTGTGCTAGGACAAGAAATGTAAGAGATATAGACCTGTAAACACAGTTTACACGCACAATTTGATGTGAAATATACACGTTTTAAGGGCTATCAGAATTTGGGTTCCATGGGAGCCCGTGGGTTATAGGAACAACACTTTCTTATGCAGTCCTTAAGATAAAGTTATAAGGAAGCCCATGGCCAAATTTGGTTGTGCTAGGATAAGGAATGTAAGAGAAATTGACTTGTAAACACAGCTTACATGCAAACCTTGATGTTGGACGCCGACACCGACGCCAACGGCGACGCCGACGTCGGGGTGATTACATAAGCTCTTTTATTCTTCGAATAGTCGAACTAAAAATAGTTGAAGACATGGATTGAGCTATACAGTCTTTCTACGAATAAGATGTGATTTGTTTACATTGTTAAAATGTTGGTAAAAATGGCATGGAAATGCTTGTCTGGAATCCCTATCTTACACGGAAATTAAATAATAGTGATTTGTAAAATTTGGCTTCTTCGAACACCACTGAACTAAAGAAAATGAAGAGGTAATATACTGACGTAATTCTCGCTGAAACCCAGTAAGCTTCCCACATCAATATATATATTTTAATTATTATTCATAACTGTCTTGTATATACTAAATATACTTAATATAACGAAATAGTAAGCATGCCATTGATATAGTCCTTACTGTTCCTTGTTTCAATAATCAAAAACAATTTTTACATTTCAAGTGTCGTTTTCACTTTTTTACATTTGTTGGTAAGATTTTATTTACATTTAACGTCTTTTTTTATTTTACATTTAAGATGACCAGATTTTACATTTGTGACGAAATGTTTTTTACATTTGCCCCCCTTTTAAAGATAACGTCATTTCTAAATACACGGACTCAAGTGGTACCAGTATTACGCATTCATAAATTATCGCATAAACAAATTCGTCTGCCATATGAAATACACCGAAGATCAAAACAATATTATAAGATAAAAAAAGGGCATGTGCACCCCAACATTTTTAGGTCTGAGATTTTCACCAAGGGTATGTTGTGATATGTTGTCTGGTATGTCCCTATCTGTATTCATGCTATGAAGCTGATGGACCAGGTACACACGGATGATTATTCGTACTATGAGAGTCATCTGTTCAAAAACACAATTAGAAATACATCTTCTACAAAAATCAGACCAATGCGTTAATGTATTTATATGGCACAATAGTGTTCACATATCTGTATAATAAATTAAACCAGTGAAGGTCAAATAACAGATTTCATTAAACGTGAACATATATATAAAACCAGAAAGTTATCATATGCCTCCGCTTTTCTGCTGATGAGCTATATATATTTCGTTACAGACACCATAAGAAATTGAAATATTGTCATGAAAAAAACCCTACATTCTTTTAATCCCCTTTATCATTTGAAATAATTTTATGTAAACTGTGCAGCTAATTTTACGTCAACACTTTAATTGTTAATTAGTTATGCAAACAACTTTCTAAGTTTTTGTAAATGCTTCCTAAATGTATATACAGCCTAATCAAGTTGTTATACTGGAAGTTATACTAATTAGTAATAGTATATGCAAATTAGCAGATAATGAGCTACACGCGCCGCTAGACATTGTATTGACCACTTGCTGTGCTATACCTTAAAGTAATAAGGTGGTATGCAGTGCAACATTAAAGACATACCACACTAGTAAAAACAAGAAAAGAAATCATAGTCATATAAAGTAAGGGTAGTTATCTCTCAGCAGGATGTAGCTAAGAAGCATTTGCATAACTAACATGATAATTGACCATAGGTCGGTATCCCAGCAACATGTTAACAAATCTGTGAAAAATATCATACTTCTCTTAAGTTATAATTTGAAAAGTAGGTATACACGCGTTGTTTTAATATTTTATTATTTGCTCCTTACACTGCTCTATATCTATAATATACTGCTCTGTCTTTGCACTTGGTTCATTCTATTGTGTGGTTCATAGGGATTTATTAAAAGCTGAGTAGATAACGGTTAGACCCTGGTCTAGGTATACACTGGTTGCCCAAATCGTTGTATTGTAGACTAGGTTCACATATAACAATGAACGGGATGACTATAAAGTTAGGACCCAGTTCGCAGTTCGCTATTCGAATTGCGAACTGAGAAGAACTGGGAACTGGCTGCCAGTTCGCAATTCGAAATGAATGTTACATATATGCATTTATTCACCTAATAATAATAATCTGATGTGTATTCACAATACAATTTTCATACAAACAACAAGGCGGACTTGTTATGTCCATTTTTATTCGAATTGAGAACTGCGCCAACTGACAACTGTCTAAACTAACGGTGTTGAAAGAACTACTGTGCATCAGTCCAATATAAACAATAGCATATGAAGTATTCTAAAGAAAAAATAATAATTATAAATAAAACGGACATGTTATATATTTTAAATAGTTCGCAGTACGAATTGCGAACTGCGAACTGCAGCCTGGCTCTCAGTTCGCAATTCGGCCGAATTGTCAACTGGCTAAACTAACGGTGCTGAAGGCACTACTGTTCAACATTCCAATAGTAAACAATATCAAATGAAGTATTTTCAAGAAAAAATAAATGAAAAGGACGTGTTGTTATAGAGCTGAAGTAGTTCGCAGTTCGTTATTCGAATTGCGACCTACGTCCTGGCTCCCAGTTCGCAATTCGGTGGAATTGGCAGCAACTGGCAAAACTAGCGGTGCTGAAGGCAGTGCTTTCGTCAGTCCAATAGAAAAAAATATCAAATGAGGTATTCCAAAGAAACTAACATAATTATAAATAAAATGCACATATTGTTTTATACTTGAAATAGTTAGAGTTTATTCGAATAGCGAACTGTGAACTACGTCATGGCTCCCAGTTCGCAAATTGGCCGAATTGGTAACTGACATAACTAACGGTGCTGAAGGCACTAATGTTCAACATTCCAATAGAAAATGAAATTTATTGTTTTAAAGAAAAAATCAAATAAAACGGACGTGTTGTTATATAGCTGAAGTAGTTTGCGAACTGCGAACTGCGTCCTGGCCCCCATTTCGCAATTCGGCCGAATTGGCAACTGGCTAAACTGACGGTGCTGAAGGCATTACAGTTCATCATTCCAATAGAAAACAATTGCAAATGAAATATTCTAAAGAAACAATCATAATTATCAATAAAACGGACATATTGTTATAGATTTAAAATAGTTCGCAGTACGTTGTTTGAATTGCGAACTGCGTCCTGCCTCCCAGTTCGCAATTCAGCAATTGGCAACTGGCTAAACTAACGGTGCTGAGGGCCCTACTGTTCAACATTCCAATAGAAAGAAATATCAAATGAAATATTTTAAAGAAAAAAATGAAGAAAAATTTCGTGTTGTTTAATAGCTGAAGTAGTTCACAGTACGTTAATCGAATTGCGAACTGCGAACTGCGTCCTGGCTCCCAGTTCGCAATTCGGCCGAATTGGAAACTGGTTAAACTAACGGTGCTGAATGCACTACTGTTCATCAGTCCAATAGAGAACGGTATCATATGAAGTATTCTAAATAAAAAATCATAATTATAAATAAAACGGATATGTTGTTATATACTTGAAATAGTGCGCAGTACGTTATTCGAATTGCAACTGCGAACTACGTCCTGGCTCCCAGTTCGCAATTCGGTCAAATTGGCCACTGGCTAAGCTAACGGTGCTGAAGGCACTGGTTTCACCAGTCCAAAAGAAAATAATATCATATGAAGTATTCTAAACAAAAAAAACATAAATCTAACATGGTTTATAAAAATACTCAGTGCTGATTGGCTGTTGAGGTGTTTTTTTAAAAAGCAATATAAACCTCTGACGATTACGTTATTTTAAGGCAACGTTACGTTCAAACAACAAATTGAACTTGTTCGAAACACGATAATGCTGTATATTTCCTTCGTTTGGTGATGAGAGATGGACGTGCAATGTAAGTCGTGAGAATGTGTTTGTATTATGTTCAATCTCTCGAAAATGTGTGTATTAAATACATAAAATTCCATGTCAGATACTTAAAAACTATATAAAAACATATCCGTTTGATTTATAATTAAGAAATAAAAAAATTCCAGCAGGTTTATATTCAAACACATCGAAACCGCGGGCGTACGGCCCTTGGTATCGATGGTCTTCACGTCCCGCCCACCAGGTTTTGATCTGGGACAATATAAAACAGCTGGAAATATTTTATTTCTTAATTATAAATCAAACGGATATGTTTTTATATAGTTTTTAAGTATTTCGCAAATCGTTATTCGAATTGCGAACAACTGTGAACTGCGTCCTGGCTCCCAGTTTGCAATTCGGACGAATTGGCAACTGCTAAACTAACGGTGCTGACGTCATAACTGTTCAACATTCCAATAGAAAACAATATCAAATTAAGTATTTAAAATAAACCGGACGTGTTGTTATATAGCTGTAGTAGTTCGCAGATTGTTATTCAAATTGCGAACTGCGTCCTGGCTCCAGTTAGCAATTCGGCCGAATTGGCAACTGGCTAAATTAACTGTGCTGCAGGCACTACTGTTCATCATTCCAATAGAAAAAAAAATCAAATGAAATATTCTAAAGAAAAAAATAAAGAAAAATGACGTGTTGTTTAATAGCTATTGTAGTTCACAGTACGTTATTCGAATTGCGAACTGCGAACTGCGTCCTGGCTCCCATTTCGCAATTCGGCCAAATTGGAAACTGGTTAAACTAACGGTTCTGAAGGCACTACTGTTCCTCAGTTCAATAGAAAACAATATCAAATGAAGTATTTAAAAAAAAAGAGGAAAAGGTTGTGTTGTTATATAGCTGAAGTAGTTCGCAGTTCGTTATTTGAATTGCGAACTGGGAGCCAGGACGCAGTTCGCAGTTCCCAATTTGAAAAACGTTCTGCGATCTATTTCAAATATATAACAACATATCCGTTTTATTTATAATTATGATGTTTTCTTTAGAATACTTCATATGATACTGTTTTCTATTGGACTGATGAACAGTAGTGCCAGGACGCAGATCGCAATTTGAATAACGAACTGCGAACTACTTCAGCTATGTAACACCATGTCCCTTTTCTTTGTTTTTTTTCTTTAAAAGACTTCATTTGATATTGTTTCCTATTGGAATGTTGAACAGTAGTGCCTTCAGCACCGTTAGTTTAGCTAGTTGCCAATTCGGCCGAATTGCGAACTGGGAGCCAGGACGCAGTTTGCAGTTCGTAATTTGAATAATGAACTGCGAACTACTTCAGCTATGTATCACCATGTCCATTTTCTTTATGTGTTTTTCTTTAAAATACTTCATTTGATATTGTTTTCTATTGAAATGTTGAAGAGTAATTCCTTCAACACATTTAGTTTAGCCAGTTGACAATTCGGCCCAATTGCGAACTGGGAGCCAGGACGCAGTTCGCAGTTCGTAATTTGAATAATGAACTGCGAATTCAGATATGTAACACTAAGTCCATTTTCTTTATGTGTCTTTCTTTAAAAGACTTCATTTGATATTGTTTTCTATTGGAATGTTGAACAGTGGTGCCTTCAGCACCGTTAGTTAAGCTAGTTGCCAATCGGCCGAATTGCAAACTTGGAGCCAGGACGCAGTTTGCAGCTCGTAATTTGAATAATGAACTGTGAACTACTTCGGCTATGTAACACCATGTCCATTTTCTTTATGTGTGTTTCTTTAAAATACTTCATTTGATATTGCTTTCTATTGAAATGTTGAACAGTAGTGCATTCAGCACCGTTACTTTAGCTAGTTGGCAGTTCGGCCGAATTGCGAACTGGGAGCCAGGACGCAGTTCGCAATTCGAATAACGTACTGCGAACTATTTCTAATATATAACAACATATTCGTTTTATTTATAATTATTATTTTTTCCTTAGAAAACTTTATATGATATTGTTTTCTATTGGACTGATGCACAGTAGTGCCTTCAGCACCGTTGGTATATCCAGTTGTCGCTTGGCCCGAATTGCAAACTGGCAGGCAGTTCGCAGGCAGTTCGCAGTTCGCAATTCGAATAAAAATGGATATAACATGTCCGCCTTGTTTTTTGTATGGAAATTTTATTGTGAGCACACATCAGATTCATTATTATTTGGTGAATAAATGCATATATTTAACGTTCATTTCGAATTGCGAACTGGCAGCCAGTTACAAGTTCGCAATTCGAATAGCGAACTTCGAACTGCGAACGGGGTCATAGAAACAGTTGACAACTATAAATATCTTGGTGTTATATTTCAAAAACGATTTTTCCTACCACTGTGAAGCTCTAGCGAAAGGTGCAGGCCGCGCCTTAGGCAAAATTATTGCAACTGTACACTTCTCAAAACTGCTAACAACACCGCTCACGTTTTGGGTTATATATATCGATGGGTTGAATGTTTTTCAATAAAATAAAAAGGAAATACCAATTCAATCATTTTTACATCATTTCATTTTATTTTTTTCATGGGCAATGCTAGAACTAAACCACAATAAGCAATTACAAACGACCCATGTAAACACTAAAGTCACACTTTTCCCATATCTACATGTAGATATGGGAAAAGTGTGACTTTAGTGTTTACATGGGTCGTTTGTAATTGCTTATTGTGGTTTATGTAGATATGGGAAAAGTGTGACTTTAGTGTTTACATGGGTCGTTTGTAATTGCTTATTGTGGTTTAGTTCTAGCATTGCCCATGAAAAAAATAAAATGAAATGATGTAAAAATGATTGAATTGGTATTTCCTTTTTATTTTATTGAAAAACATTCAACCCATCGATATATATAACCCAAAACGTGAGCGGTGTAGTTAGCAGTTTTGAGAAGTGTACATAATTACAAAGATATTGGATTTAAAACGTTTAATAAATCATACGAATCATGCGTTATACCAATCCTAGACTACTGTGCTGCCGTGTGGTGATTTAAACAATACCAATCAATAGACACTATCCAGTATCGTGCTTTACGGTACTTTCTCGGAGTTCACAGATTGCCCCAAAACTTGCTATTACTGGAGATACAGGTTGACTCCTGAGTAACTATCGCCGCTGGGTAACGATGTTTCGCTATTGGAACAGATTAATTATGTTTGACGATAATAGACTTACAAAACGTGTTTTCGACTTGGATTACACACGATGTCGAAATAATTGGTGCAGTGATTTAAAATCCGTTATGTTAAAACTAAATGTTGTTGACCATTTTGAAAGGAAAACATTGGAGAATATTGAAACAGTAAAAAGTAAAATTGTTGAACATTATTCGTATATTTGGAAAACTGACATAAGTCACTTGCCTAAGTTAAGAACAGATGTAACTTTTCAAGATCAGTTTGAATGTGAACAATATATACTGTTAAATTTGAGCAGACATGAACGATCGATGCTTGCTCAATTTAGGTGCGGTATTCTACCATTAAGGGTAGAGACTGGGCGTTACGTTGGAGAGCTTCCTGAACAAAGACCTTGCAGATTTTGCAATGACACTCAAATTGAGAATGAGATCCATTTTTAGTTAAATGTTCTTTCTATAATGATATAAGAGAAGATGTATTTTATGAACAATTAATTGATTTGCAATTCATTATGAACGAACCTGGCAAACTCATATATCTAGTTAAGAACTTTCCTAGAAAAGTTCCTAAATATTTAGTGAAAGCATTCCTCAGAAGACGAAATACCATGTAATGAAATTAAACACTTTACTTTTATATATAATGCAGCTCATACCAAGTTATTATAATTATGCTATAAAATAGCATGTCATTAACTCAGTTGACTCATATCGAGAGGATGAAGACTTGACATTTAATCTTACTGTCATTTATAATAATTACACTTGTTTCATATTCTCCATTTTATATTTAACTTAAATTGATATGATTATGATATCCGGAGCGTAGACTTTGTAAATAATATACTTTTGTATATATCTTTAGTATATCACGTGTATTATACGATAATATACCAATGAAAACGGTAGACAATTTCAATTATCTTGGTACCGTCTTTAATTTTACAGGTCATTATAATTTAAACCAAGAAACATTAGCTGGTTAAGGTTTAAAATCACTAAATACTTTACGTGTTAATATACGTAACTATTCACTGAAACCTAGTACAATATGTCAGCTATTTGGTGCCTTCGTTAGCTCTGTACTAAATTATGCTTATGAAATATGGGGAGTTAGTAAAAGTAAAGACATTGAAATAATTCACCTAAAGTTCCTTAAATCTGTTGCATGTAAAACAATCTACATGTAATGCTGCTATATATGGTGAGTTATGTAGATACCCTATGTATGTTAATAGATATGTCCGTGTTGTTAAGTGTTTTCGTCCCTCGGGTTTTCTGGTCGTACCCTAGATTGGTTTTCTCTTTAGCTGCAACTACTATGGTTGTTCAGTACGATTCTGGATACATCCTGAGATGTTTATTATTTTGTATGTGTATCTTTAGTTAGTTTCTCTGGATGTGGACTTTATTGTTAGAGATTTCCTTTTGATGGGATGTAGTTTTGTTTACACTGTCTTGTCTATTTGGGCGCTGAAGACAGGATAATAGCGAGGATTGTGCGCATATAACATCGATTCAAGCTAACCAGTAGGCCTTATTGCCTACTGACCGTTCCAAGTCAGTAACCCTGTCTTCACCACCCTTTCTGTTGTTTTTTGTCTCTTTCATTGTAGTTTCAAGACCTTGTTTGCAGTACAGTGCGGTCCTACGATGCCATTGCGTTCGGACGCTGTGGTTTCTATAGGACCCTATGTAACATTTTGGTGTAAAAGTGTTAGATCCGACAATATCATTTTACAACCTTTGTACAAGTCATTAACATTTAACTGTCATAGAGGTAAAACTGATTGGGTTTCTCGTGTCATATCACGAGAAACCCAATTAGTTTTACCTTTGTGACAGTTAAATGTTAATGACTAAATCCCCATAATGACTTTTAACAAAAAAATGTTAAATGATACCGTTTTTTCTGATGTATGGTACAACCCAGATGGGGTTAATTTACTTACTTTTCATCTTTTGTTCAAGCAAAGAATAATCGATCAATTTGTTTAATCATGTATACTACTGTAAATAACAGTCGATCTTTGTGAACATACATACTATTTAAGACCACTTTCAATTATGAGTATAATCTAGATAAAATACCACAGAAATTTTGAATTGCACTTACTAAGCTAAGACTGTCATCGCATCAACTGCGGATTGAAACAGGTCATTATGGTGTTAACATAATCGACCATGATCAACGCTACTGTTTAATATGTAATTCTGGTGATCTAGAAGACGAATACCACTTTATTTGTATATGTCAAGCATACAATGACATTCGAAAACAATATATTAAATCACGTTACATTGTTAGACCAAGCGTTTTTAAATTTATTGAGCTAATGCAGTCTGTTAGATTTTTTATGTTATCTCAAAACTTTGTAAATTTGTATATCAAGCGACAATTATTCTACAAAACATAGTTAATCGTCATGAAAATGTACTGTAAATCTCACTTAAAATTAAATACTACACCATCTTTTGCATATCTATATGCTGTAACGTTCTTCATGATATTTCAACATGTATATATGTACATACATACACATTGCATTGTTCTATTTTTGTCAATGTACTTAGTACAACCTCACGTTCAATATATGTTTGTATATCTTTTCCGTATAAATCATGTTTTGCTCATTGCCTTTATGTCTATGCACATACTTATCATGACTGATTGTTGTGTATAATATTATTCATTGTATCACGTAACAAGAAACATTGTAAGGGTTACGTTACTTAATAAAGAATCATGAAATATAACCAACAAGGCAGCATTAATAGGCAATATAAATAAAACACAAAGATAAACTATCAAAATATGGTTGTAAAGTTTTGGTTTCTTATGTTTTTATTCAAAATGTCACATTTTACATAAGCCGCTCTTAGCAACAAAAAACATGTTTTACATTTAGCTTCTTATTTATTACATTTAGCGACGCTCACATTTTTACATTTAAAGACGTTTGCGTTTTCGTTTAGCCACCCTTTTTACGTTTAGCGACAAAAGTTTTTACATTTAGCGGCGTTTTTACATTTGGCGACGTTTTTACATTTAGCTTTGCTACAAGACGTTTTCTAGAAGGATTATTAAGCTCCGTATCATTTAAAATGTATAGTGTGCATTTTCTCCTCATAGTTTCTGTGAGGACCAGTTTCGAAAAATAATTAATGTCAGGACTGTCTGAGTTTGCCATAGGATTTATATTGAAGTATCCCTTAAGATCCCTATAACGATGCGCTTATAAGCGTAATTAAAGAAAAAAAAGAAAAAAAGGCGTGCATATCTTACTCTATTTTGCCGCGTATTCTCTTCTATGTACAAAACAAATACGGGGTAAAAACAACTTCAGTAGAAACGAAAATAATGAAAAACATGGTACATTTAGAATCAACTATTGAACAAGAAAACAACCTTACAACATTCTGATTCAGGGCCTGTAGTGTAAACTTCTTGATATTTATTCGTACGTCTACATATATTACGTTAAATAACATTCGTAATGCTAATTTATAATTTAAAAGACAACAGCATAATCAACTGGTCGATATTTCAAGTAATTGCATGTTCGATCAAGAACCAGAATACATTATATTATACAACACTGATGGACACAATATCACACTCAACTGAGCCCTCGGGTTTCTGGTCGTACCCTAGATTGGTTTTCTCTTTAGCTGCAACTACTATGGTTGTTCAGTACGATTCTGGATACATCCTGAGATGTTTATTATTTTGTATGTGTATCTTTAGTTAGTTTCTCTGGATGTGGACTTTATTGTTAGAGATTTCCTTTTGATGGGATGTAGTTTTGTTTACACTGTCTTGTCTATTTGGGCGCTGAAGACAGGATAATAGCGAGGATTGTGCGCATATAAAATCGATTCAAGCTAACCAGTAGGCCTTATTGCCTACTGACCGTTCCAAGTCGGTAACCCTGTCTTCACCACCCTTTCTGTTGTTTTTTGTCTCTTTCATTGTAGTTTCAAGACCTTGTTTGCAGTACAGTCCCTTACATTCCATTCGTAATGCTAATTTATAATTTAAAAGACAACAGCATAATCAACTTGTCGATATTTCAAGTAATTGCATGTTCGATCAAGAACCAGAATACATTATATTATACAACACTGATGGACACAATATCACACTCAACTGAGCCGATATTTTCAAGCTAGTAATAGCGTGATTACCATTATGTCAAGGAACTGTATTATTCATCGAAACATTATTAAACACATTATACAATTATTTTATATATGACAACACGTATATACCTATATTTATATTGAATATACTCAATATTTGTGCAAAATACTAAATTGTCTCTATTAAGCAAAATGAGCACAATGTTCTATTCAAATAAGCAGATTTATGTATACATGTAATAAATGTAATCATTAGTTGAACTTACTTATTTCATCATCGATGTATTTTACTATAAACGTTCTAGTGTCACACGCCGACACCGCAAGTCAAAGCAGTTTTGTATGCAATCGTCTGTCTTGGATGCTATATAACATTTTATTGAAAAATACGAAATTATACAAATTTCAACAACCTGAGAATTAGGTGCAACTCTTCTGTTACAAATATTCGTTCAATTTAGCAAGTCATGCATTTTAGCTTATCAAAATATAGTTTAATAACAAATATTGCTGTGACTACACGAAAGGTCTGTCCATTATGCATGTTAGTCATCTTACAAAAAATCTTATGTTGTTATAAATATTTTTTAAGGTTTAAATTTATAAATGTATAGCAAGGTAATACATAATTATATTGCAGAGATTGACATAGCAAAGCAGAAATTATAAGTATGCACCTTGTTTAAATACCATTTGGTATGCGTGTGTTGATACACTGAGCTTGACTTCTAGATGTAAATTATTAGTATGAAGTCGTTTTATAGGGAATATTCTGATCAGTTTTAAAATGCGCGCGCGAGTGAGCTAGCGTGCGCGCGCGAGCGGGCGGTCGGGTACGCGGGTGAGATTTCTGTGAGTGAGTGAATGAGTGAGTGATAGAGTAAGTGAGTGAATGAGTGTGTGTTTTTGTGTGAGTGAGTGAGTGAGTGAGTGAGTGAGTGAGAGAGTGAGTGAGTGAGTGAATGAATGAGTGAGTGAGTGAGTGAGTGAGTAGGTGAGTGAGTGAGTGAGTGAGTGAGTGCGTGAATGAGTGAGTGAGTGAGTGAGTGAGTGAGTGAGTGAGTGAGTGAGTGAGTGAGTGAGTGAGTGAGTGAGTGAGTGAGTGAGTGAGTGAGTGAGTGAGTGAGTGAGTGAGTGAGTGAGTGAGTGAGTGAGTGAGTGAGTGAGTGAGTGAGTGAGTGAGTGAGTGAGTGAGTGAGTGAGTGAGTGAGTGAGTGAGTGAGTGAGTGAGTGAGTGAGTGAGTGAGTGAGTGAGTGAGTGAGTGAGATAATTGTCTTTCAGATTGTACATATTTATGTATGTATAATTTATGTTTTATCTTTAATATTGTTCCATATTTCGATGGCGATTATGTATATCTTTTTCAACTTAATTACCACCCTTTATACATGATGTCTATAATTTTTAAGTTGTTATTATACTATAAGCAGTATGTATATATTATATCCAATCTATATAGTGCTTTAATTACCATAAATCCGCGGATTTACATGTCTCGCCCAACAGGGCAGGACTTAGAAATAAGAGCTTACTTTGTTTAAAGAAAAGTTTGCACAAAATATATAAAAAACAAGTAAGTTTATAGTCTTATGATATACTGTACACCCCTGTTTAATTTTCGGTGTTGTTTTTCTTCTAATTCTGTTTTTATCTTGCCTATTAACTAGATGCACTAGAACTACCGACCTTTATGGCAAGCCAAAGTGGTTTTAAGTCGGTATTTCCGATAGCGGGAATACCGTTAACGGAAATACAATTCCCGTATAATAATATATAGAATTATTTTATCGATTTCTCTCTCAGCAGACGCTCAGTTTTACAACAATTTCTCAGGGGTAAAATCTCCGAACCCCGTATGTCGCAAGTTGAGATACGTAGGCGCGCTACTTACATAGGAAAGTTTGTGTTGTAAGATTTCAACCCAAATAAACGTATTGGCCATATGTATACAGATGGGCGTAATAGATAGTTGCAACCCTATGACGATGTGGAGATGGGCATATCATCGGATGTGAATTCAGTTTAAGTCACACGTAACAAAACTGTGACCCGATAGGGACTCGAACCTACGGATTTTACCTCGGTCCAACACTCTACCAACTGGGCTACCGAGTCTCAGGTCAAGACGAAGCAACTAATCACAATACACCAATACCCGATAATAATAATAAACCAATGATATATCCTATTCGAATCAACGGCGGTAAAAACTAATCATTTCATTTCAGATATTTTAAAAAATCTGAGAGAGGATAATTAAAATAATAATTTAATATACAGATTCTCCGGAAGTTTCTCCGCACGTCTTGCACGAAGTCTGCATCTTGCTGCATAGATGCATTTTCTAGCGCACGAAGTGCAATATTGCCGGCCTATTCCATGCTGTGTGCCATGGCTTCGCTATTTACCGCCAAACTATTCGCTAGGAGAGCTTCCGCCTCAGGGAGCATTTATTCTCTGTGACCAATCAATTTTCGATATCGGAAATAACAATTCCGTTAACGGAAAATAAAACCCTATATTCAATATCATACTAAATAATTGCAATATCATACTCAATCATTTGATTAGCATACTAAATAATTTCAGTACCATACTAAACTATTCAGTATCATACTAACTAAATTCAGTATCATACTTATCTATTTAGTATCATACAAAATCATTTCATTATCATACTAATTTATTTAGTATCATACTAAATAATTTCAGTATCATATGGAAGCGTAAATTGACCCCCACTATATTTTAAGTATAATCGAAAGCAGATAGAGTTACCGAATAATTGTCATATAGTTTTTATTAAATTAACCGCATTTTTAAGAAATAATCCTTATAAATCTAAATTTGTTCAAACGACAAATAAAATAAATTTTATTGTCATTGATTTGTAATAAGTATCTTCGTTTTTTTAGCATTACTTGCCAGCAGAGCTTATGGAATGGCGAGTTGTCCGTCGTCCGTCAATTGTTTGCCTTGTGAACACTCTAGCACCTTCATTATACCAAACTTTACAGGGTCTATTTAGCAATGAAAGTTCGGACAAATTCGACCAGCCAGATCGGATTTGTTTTACCGGAGTTCTGGCCCTTGATTTGCTGAAAAATGTCACATTTTGGCTTGTGAACACTCTAGCACCTTCATTTATTATTTGATCTTTATCAAACGTGCATAGATTGTTAATATTAATGAAAGCTCAAATCTTTTTTTGAAAATCAGCCAAATCGGATCAGGGACATCTGAGTTATTGCCCTTGTTTTCTTCTGATAAATGCCATTTTCTGCCTTGCGAATACTCTAGCACTTTCATTTATTATTTGATCTTTACTAAACTTGCACATATTCTTAATATCAATAAAAGCTCGGACAAGTCCGAAAACCAGTCAGATTGGACCAATAACACCAGATTTATGGCCCTTGTTTTTGTCTGAAAAATGCCATTTCTGCCTTCTGACCACTCTAGCACCTTCATTTATTATTTGATCTGTACCAAACTTGCATAGATTGTTAATATCAATAAAAGTTCGAACACTTTTGAAACCGGCCATATCGGTTCAGTAACATTAGAGTTATGGCCCTTGCTTTTCTGAAAAATGCCATTTTCTTCCTTGTGAACATTCTAGCCCCTTCATTTATTATTTGATCTTTACCAAATGTTGCCTGATTGTTTATATCAATAAACGCACGGATAAGTATGAAAACCAGCCGGATCGGACCAGTAACACCAGACTTAAGGCCCTTGCTTTTTAAAAAAATGCAATATGCTATATTGAGAACTTGCGGTCGTATGTTCAGATTTCACTGGGGGCTAACTTTTGTTCTAAATTTATGATCTAAGGTGATGCAATAAGATCTCGGATTTTGCCTCCGCCCACTGGGGCCCCCTTGAGGGTAATTGGGTAACAAATCAGAAAAAATGCATATCTTGTCAAAATATGAATGGATTTGATTCTAATTATGTATGGTCATTTAGGGACTCGAGGCAAAAAATATACAAAACGAGTTTTGTCCTCCTGCATAGAGGGACCACTCTACAGGGGTACAATTTGGAAAGCTTGCAGTTATTTACTATTACTAAGTTTCGGCCTTATGGCGCTTATTCCTTCTATACCCTTTGAGACCAAGTTCATGTGTGGTGTATTTTTTAGTTAAGGATGTGCAGATGCACATTAAGGTTTCTTTTTTCGCTCCATCCCCTGGGGCTCCCTTGTGAGTAATCAGGTAAAAAAATGCATATCTTGTCCAAATATGAATGCATTTAATTCTAATTTGCTGTGGTCACTTAGGGACTCGATGCACAACATATCTAAAACGGGATTTAGCCTCCTGCTTAAAGGGCCCCTCTACATGGGTACAACGTGGGGAACTTGCAGTACGTGATAATTTCGACTGCCATTTTGCTCAGTGCAGGGCAAAGGGTTTTGTCATAAGTGCCACAACAACTAATTTAGCCACCACCCCCCAACCACAGACTCCATAAAGCCAGTAGAGTGATACAGGCCGTCGTGGGCCTCTTGCTTGTTTTCATATAACTAAATATAATTATAACGATATTTATGGTATTGTTAATTTTGCAATTCAGGAGTTACATTTATATCAAATATATATCGACCTTATTCTAAGTACTTATACGCATAGTAAACATATATCAACATTTTTGAAGAACTTACTAATTAATGGAAGTAAATATCTACCTTATTCTGTTGATCATAGTATGTGGCCGACAGTAGTATAATGAGAGCAGCACGACAGAATGGACGGGCGGAGATTTGGGGGATTTGGGGAATAATGACGTCATCGGTCACGTGAAGTCATAGCCCCTTCCACTTCGGGGTCACCGAAGATCAGACCGGCCCTTTACCGGTGACATCGCGGGTTTTACCCACCCATGCATTAGGGTTTTTGTCGGTGACTCAGGACCTTCTTTTAATAGTTTGAAATAGATGTCACCTAAGAATATCACGCCTAAAGCTAATATTCCCTTATGAGTCAGGTTATTGTTTCTACGTGACATCTTATGATTTATTAACTTAAGTTCAAAAGGGAGAAATTGGGGGTGGCACGAATACGAAAACGTACCGATTTTTCGGCATTAATATTGACGTAATAGACACGAGTGTGGTACCCTTATATGTTAGGAACCAGAAGTAATCGTCGGAGCCGGTTCGGGGTTCATACCGGAAGTATCTCACGAACATTAGGTCACCCATTTTCCAACCAAAGTCTATAAGTCAACCTATATATTTTCGGAAAGGGCTTAACGCGTACATTCCGAAAAACAAAATGCGACCGGAAATGACGTCATAAATTTTTCCAAGTTCGTCCTAGGGCCTCGCATCCGGCACCGTCGGTTATCATTTATATTTAGTCACTTGACCAACACTATTAGGCCCAGAAAAAAATATATGTTTTTAAGCGTATCTCCCGAAATGGTCAGAATTGGTGTCCTTACAATGGTCTCGGAGAGAGGAATATTAATGTCGACTTAGAAGTAAAGTAAGTCCACGTACCGGAAGTAGAGGACAGATCAAATTCATTGAAGAATTTTTTTCTCAGTATGTTTTCTGTTTTGCATTTCATTTCTATTTATACTTGAAGTTTTCATGACACCCTTTAAAATGTATATTATGATATATTTCTTTACTTTAATCACTTGAATGAACTTTCGGTCTATCAAAAACAAAAATAGTTATAATTATAATTTTAAAATAAATATTTGTAAAAACAATAGGTATATTTCGATTTTATATGGAGTTATCTCCCCTTCACGAACATTTCGGTCTATAGGTGCAGGGCTTTCCTTTATAGCCGGTAGGCGGGTGATGTACCCTCCTACTTTGGTAAGCTGATCGGTTACTTTTAGCTGCCCTCAATACAACAATACAACACAAACAACAACATAAAACAAGGCCAACGCCACGGGCTGTCTCGCCTTCTGAGGTTTTGTTCATTCACAACGAGGATTTGCTTTTAATAATAAAAAAAAGAAAGAAAGAAACTAACAAACAAACAAAGAAAATAATGCCGGGTTCTTGTCTTTAAAGTCAAGGTCATTGGTGGGGTGGGCCCAGTGAATGTTCATTGAAAGTATCAAAGCAATACCTTTGATGGTATTGGAGATATATACCTTCCAAAATACTTTAAACAACAAAGTTCTTTTGTCTTTAAAGTCAAGGTCAAGGTCATTGGTGGGGTGGGGCTTAGTGAAAGCGTAAGTGGTTACCCCAGTGAATGTTCAACAAAGTATCAAAGCAATACATTTGATGGTATTGGAGATATATACCTTCCAATAAACTTTAATTAAAGTTTAAGAGGTTACCCCGGTTAAAATCAATCTAATACACAGTTTCAAAGCAATACCTTTGATGATATTGGAGATATATACCTTCCAAAAAACTTTAACGAAAAATTTAACCAAGAAAATTTGACTACGTTCTGTTGTCTTTAAAGTCAAGGTCAAGGTCATTGGTGGGGTGGGGCTTAGTGAACATGTTACGGGTTACCCCAGTGAATGTTCATACAAAGTTTCAAAGCAATACCTTTGATGGTGTTGGAGATATATACCTTCCAGAAAACTGTAACCGAAAACTGTAAACGAGTGCTGACGGCGCCGTCGCCTTCGCCGCCGGAAAAAGTTATTCCTATGTCTCGATATTTTCTTCGAAAAGGCGGGACAAAACGACTAGTTATTTCCCTGGATCTTACTAAAAATGTTTGTGGGGTGGGGCATATTTATCACCTTCAGTGATACATCTAGTTATATGATTAATATAAAGCAACTTCTTTGTGTATAGTATTAACTGTTGATTACATTGCACCAATAATATAGTTACATATATTGTTGAAGACGACAAAAACCGAAAATGAACAAAAAATATATTTATATGAAAGCAGGTTCCATTCCAACATGATACTGTATAAAAAGTATTTCAATGCTTCATAACCATTTCACGAGTACCATGTGCCTCTTCGAACTTTGTATGCAGAGCTACAGATAAGCAGCTTACATAACCAATTAAAAAAGTCAAATACGCAAATAAAACCAAAAGCATGCTCAACAATAAAGTAGTCGAAATTGTCAAATAATAAAGCATCCAATGAAAATAAATTGAGCAATGCATGGGTTGTTGAAGGACCACCCAGTCACCTTGTATAAGCTTATTATAAAACAAGTTTATTTGATGAGTTACATTTTGTGTAATGCTATACAATATTAGTGGAATGCCACCCCAAAGCAATGTCACACAATGTTATCGTTTTATTTTACCCATTTGAAATATTGAAATATCTATTTAAATATATACCAAAGAGTAAATACCCAACTGATCAAAAAGCTCAGCTGTAGCTCTGTTGATTGTTCCTTATCTCGCACACTATTTGTTATATTGAATTTTCTCCTTCAATTTAGTTCAGCAATAAAGCGACTAGACATTGAAAGTCGAGCATCTGCACCAACAAGGATTGCTTGCAGTTTACAATATATTCCACATTTGATAATATTGTCATAATGAAACTGTTGGCAGGCTTTTTCACATAAATGGCATAACTGTGTTTCAATAGAAATATAACAAAACAAATGCAACACATTCTGCTTCTTTCACGGCCCTTCAACATTACAAAGGATTTAGACAGTAAATCCTCTTCGACCAACCTACGCCGCTCAGTATTTTTAGTACTTCGATTAATTTTGAATTCCTTTACAGTCTGCCAAAGTTTTCTAATAACATTACCAATAGGGAATGCTAGCACTGTCGTTTAATTTAATCTAATTGCACGTTACTAGCTTTCCGTGATGTTTGGCTTAAACAGCGCGATAAAATTCAAACTGAAAAAAATGTTGAACTACGGACTAATTGCAACAGAAACATGTTTACAGCATCTGAAAGTGTAGACATTTAGCCTTAACATACTGAAAACTATACAAAATTAGACAACTCTTTCACCTAAAATTCTGCATTTGAAAGTATGCGCTTTTCGTAAAGTCCTTCTAGATTTATGTTTTATAATGGCAATATATATTAAAATACTACAGGTTGTCAGGGAAATTTCGCTTTAATTACCTTCATTTATAATAATGAGTGCAACTTTAAACATAGAATATACAAAAACGCATGTTGAATTACGTACCCACCCACTAAGATCACAATGAAAAAGTCTGCATGTATCATAGGTAAAACTACGTGGTATGCATTTTTCCTGAACAATTCCAAGTACATAGTCATATTAAGAGCATTGGGGATGCATTGAGTGTAATAAATTAACCCTCATGTGCCCGGGTACTCGTCGGCAGATATTGTCTGCAAATAGTATTGCCGCCGTTATTGGCAAATATATTTAAAAAATACACCTGTTATATATCGGTATTTTTAATGAAACTCTCTCTGATCCATAACTAGACTTTAAAATGTTAGTTGAATTGAGATGTGTTTAAAGTATTACTATTTAAATATAACTGAGAACACTAACTGTGCTTGACACAAACTATCACGATGACCTGGGTAACTAAATTATATCTAGGATCATCATTATTAAGATCAAACTATAATTCATTTACCCTTACCACTGAATGTTAAAACAGTAAAACATTGGCATATATGCATGCCCCTTTGGAAGAGAATCTAGATTAGTTTATACTAATTTGAAATGTTATTATTATGCAAGGCAATCATTGTTATATACATATATGTGTGTCGAAATTGGGAATTTATTATTTTAATAAGAAAAACAAAAATCAACTGCTGTTACCCTAGCTCCACGTATAAGACCTTAACAGTAGAATACGTACGCCGACATGTTGTATTTTTTAAAATTGTTATACCGTATAGCAAAAGATAAGATGCGTTTTTTGCGTTTTCAAACAGTTGGGTACGTTATTAATATACCCGATTTTTGTCAAAACCGGACTACATGTGTATAAATATTATCTTCAAAGACCAACATACGCTTACTATCAAGTTGGAGAGAACTGTTAACTAATGTTGTAATAACTTGTAGTTCAATCCATTTGCATATGTTGCTATGAATATTGTGATGTTGAATTGATGTATTGTAACATATCTGAAATAAAATAGTATTAAACTAATATCGATAATCACAGTTAAACAGTCACAACCTGCGTATACGTGTTTTATTTATGTAACCATGGTTTTAGGGAGTACACGTTCACCAGTTCATGATTAAGGGTTCTTTATTTATGACGTAATATAAAGCCTGCAATATATACAAACCACATTTAACAAACAATTACAACATAAATGACATTGTAACCATAACAGCAGTACATTATCTACAAACGCGGCAATTTCACTATTATACAACACAATCAGAACTCACCAGACAAATCCATATTTAGGTTCTGCAACCGAATACATACCAAGAATCAACAGCTGTATGATTTTTATAAAACTACATTCTCAGTAAGACTTTAAACAGTCTAAGATTACTGTTAACATACGCTAATGTATCCCTGAGCTAAAATTAGAGTGTTTCTCTTAGAAAAGGTAGGCATAGACTGAGCTAGCGAGTTATCATGCCATGCAGTGTTATTAGTGTGGCCTAAGTAAGATTTCACTCACTCACTCCTGTCAGCTAAGCTATATAAATATGTAACAACCAGTTTGACAAGCTATACCTGACAAACATATACACTATAGTAACAATACATTGACTCATGATAAATGGTCTCATTAACTTTTACAGTAATTAATCACTACCGTGAACATAGCCAGTTATTATGCCAGCGGAAGAAGAACACATACTACATTGAACTATAGTAGATGTCTCCCTTGAACCATCGATTATTACGGATGGCGGGAGGTGTACAGTACTGATTCTGGGTGGTCTGCCTCCACGACAAAAAATCGACCGTCATATATAACCTTACATGTGTTGAAAATGACGTAAAACACCTAAACAATCGAACCCTTGAAACACTTGTTAAAGGTCCGGTTACATTTACATCGATATATAAGCTAAACAGCTTTTATACAAATCACTCTTAATGACGCAGATGACAGCCTTAATTTGGCACGGTCTTGATGTAAGAGGACTTTTATTTTGTTTGAACGGTATTTTACATCATTTAAGCACAGGCTATATATGATGGTCGATTGGTTTTTTGTGGTCGATGCAGATCACTCATTGTTCTTGGGTAGAATCAGTACTGCATATCTCCCACCATCATTAAGAATCGACACTTTCTCGCTTGACAAGTCGAGCACCCAGTTGGATTCGAACCTGTGGAAATCCACGTGTCCGAGTGAGAGACCACCACACTCTCTCACAACGCCGAAACTTGTCGCATCGGTTGGAAACGAATCAAGTGCCTCAGTAACTAACAAGAACCTGTTCACTCAATTTTCATTGAAACTTTAGATGTTGAAAAAGACTGATACGTTTAGCGTAGACAGTTGTTACCTTTAGCGTTAACATGAAAATATGTTATCTTTAGCGTTAGAGTTGTTATCTTTAGCGGAATAGGTGATTGTTGCAGAGTCTGATGAAATAATTCATTTTTTAAGGTTCAGTAGGTTTAAGGAAAAAAGAAAATTGATAAAAGATGTATGACTATAAGAGCAGACAAAGAAGATTGAAATTCGAAAGGAGCTGGCATTCTTTTAACAGCAAGAGAAAAGTTACATTACGTGGTCCCATCTTAATTACATTAAGCGATGGGAAAGCTTATATTAGCAGAATTTTTTAACGGATATTGCGACAATAAAATGCATTTAAAAACATTGTTTACTGAAAAAATGCGACAACCTGTTTAAATTACCTATTAAATGCTTTAATTTTACAATATGCGTATTTTTTAAGCTGAAATTAAGGTTTCATGTCATACTCAGCCAACCCCGTGTTCGCTTCTTGGAGAAGGAGTTGTATGGGGTATGAAAGTTAATACTCGAACCACGTAATGTTATACGAAGATGAAGAAGAAATAGAAGAAAATGTGTATTGCTTTCCCTTTTCATGTCTGTATAGTGGTTGCTTATTTAATTTCTAGTTTGCTATATGCTATAATACAAATAATATGTTCAATGGTTACGGAAGTCATTACGTGGTCCGAGTATTAACTTTCATAACCCATTCAACCCCTTCTCCAAGAAGCGAAAATGGGGTTCGCTGGTGTATGAAATAAAAATCTTAATTTCGGCTTCAAAAATACGCATATTGTAAAATTAAAACATTTAATATGTAATGTTAAACATGTTATCGCATTGTTTCAGTAAAACGTGTTTTTAAAGGTGTATATTGTCGAAATATTCGTTATAAAATCTTGCTAATATAAGCTTTCCTATCGCTTAATGAAATTAAGGCGGGACCACGTAATATAGTCCATTTTTGTCATGTTACTTTCTGATTTATCTTTATTTAGTGCTATTTCTCGTTCTACTTCAATTTGCCTAGATAAGTAGCATTTATATTTGTAAATCAATGACATTGTTTCTAAGCATTTGTGAAAATAAAATGTTTTGCGCTGATTATAATGCATTTGTTTACATTTACTATATGTCCTGTTTCTTTGATTCCAAAGGTGATTGTTCTTAAGTCTAAAGTTAAGTTTAATTTTATACGTTTATATAAGTGGGAAGTGCTGACCAGAAGTGTGGTGTATGCATGCATCCCGGGCCCAGAAAAAATAGGCATATTGTAACATTAAAACATTTAATATGTAATGTTAAACATGTTATCGCATTGTTTCAGTAAAACATGTTTTTAAACGTGTATATAGTCGAAATATTCGTTATAAAATCTTGCTAATATTAGCTTTCCTATCGCTTAATGAAATTAAGGCGGTATTAAGTGTTGTGTATGCATGCATCCGGGCCCAGAAAAAGTGGCTTACCGACTCTATATTTAAATTATAAAACTCATACAAATTTGAGTTAACCATTTTGAATTTGAGCAGGGATGTGTTAGTGGGGATTATTCGCTTATTTTATTGAAGCTTATTTTATTGAATCAATATGACCTGGCGTCTCTCTATGGTAAATGCTTGTAAAAGTGCCAGAGGTTAGAATCCTGTAATATAAATCCTCAATCGTCGTAAGTTAACGCAGACGCCTGAAAGACCTTTTGAGACTTCCGTATTAAACAAAAACAAAATATTAGAAGTGAAACCTAGGATGTATTGTACATACACAGTGCTAAAATAAACGAATCTATATTGAGCCTTTGTCGCCTTCATCTGGATATAAACACATTTACAAAATCAAACATATACGAGTTTAATTTGGAAAAAAAATATCATTTTACAGTGCTATTTAGAACAAAAGATGAACAAATTAGTATACATTTGCATATATGAACCGACTCAATAAACCGGTTCTGCTATTTTATTCTCTTGGTTGTGTTGGTTGCTTCCAAAGGATCACCATTGTCAGTATTTACTAAACTAAAGATAACCATCATGACTAAAAACTGAATAAACATACACGTTTGTGATCGCTACTCCTCTTAAATCGTACATGGTATTGATTTGGAACCTTTACAACATATGACTGGATTTACATGTTGCTGGTCCTAAACAAAATTCGTCTCGACTCACCTACTCAAAATCAAAAGATTCACCCTCTCGACACAGGCAATCCATCCATTAAGTTCATGAAATTTGATTTAGGGAAAGTGGACTTACAGTGTGGACAAAATTGTTCCATTATCATGTTACGGTAACCATGACCTTTTTGACCTACTGAGCTCAAAATCAAAGCCATCATTATCTCGCCAAATGCAGTCAACCCATGAAGTTTGATGATATTTGCTTCTGGGGAAGTGGAGTTACAATGCAGACAATGTTTTTCATTATAATTCGATATGTACAAGATATAATATTTTTCGCTTCATACAAAGTTTCGTCAAAATCCAACAAGTTGCGCATACAATATGTGTGACGGACGGACGGAAAGGTCAAATACCATGTGTCTCACCTACCATTTTGTGGTGGAAGACATAATTATAAAGACAATATTTTAGTTCAGATGTATACTTTATTAAATAAACAATTGAGAGAACAGAAACTTCCGCATTGACTTTGGTCGGTGGTGAAGATGAAGTCTTCTTCCACATGACTTGCAATCTGAAAATAAAATAATGCAGTAGAAGAAAAAGTTAATATAAGTCGAGCAGAGTATTCAATTTGATCCAGGTGGTGAGAGGGGCAGGTTGAGGGGAACGGGACAATTTTTTATATTTAATAATCGTTTAACGGCTTATCAACACATTGTTTAGATTATGTAATTTTACATCTGGAGAAAACATTAATATACATTTATTTATTCTCTTTCTCAAAGCCTGGCAATGTCGCTAGGTTTAGACAAAAAAAAGATTAAATATGGGAGTTGGGAAGACGCTTTTGCAGAAGTTTGGTTTGTTTTGATATGCGAAAATGTGTAAAACAGACCTAAGTTTGGACATTTGCTCTGTGTCTCTTTAAAAAATGGGAGACCATCACATAGAAACTATATTTCAGACATGTCAGAATGAGCACATTATCATATTGTAATGTGTTGATGTTTTGAAGGGACAAATGGCAATCTTGAAGGATTTATCAAGCATTAACATTAGCATCTCCATTTATTAACCTGGTATCATTTTAGCTTTAAACTTGTAGGTGCACTATTATCAACATTAAGTAATGTGTAAACATATTTCTTTTGAACTATTCTAATAAATAATATTAATGATTGCACAAATGCAAATTATGTAGAAAAACTGACCGGATACCACCTTTTTTTCACATGTATTTAGTACATGTAGTTTATACCAGCTCATATATAACAATCACTCTTCATTATCACTGAAAGCATGTTTTACTCTAAATTTCAACAGCACCGTGCATAGCACGTGTGGTAATACAAGCGCCATTTAAATGGCAAAGTGTTATCAGAACAAAAACATCTTTTAAAAAGGCTCCCACCTCCATATGATCCAATGGCATTTAATACGGCTGGACACTCGGAAGTCGTCAGTATGAAATCACTTAGCGCTGCTCAAGTGCACGATTCACATTTGGGACCTCTCTGAAAAACAACATTAATCCAATGTCAATCCAATGTCGGCTGAAAAGTGTCAGTTAAAGTGAAGAAATAGTATGGCTGGGGTATGAAACAGAGCCTCAATTTCGGTTTAACAAGTTTGCATTTTGTCAACTTAAAACATTTAATAGGTAATTTTAAACATGATATCGCATTTTTCTAGTAAAAGATGTTTTTAAACGCGTTTTATTATTGAAATATCCGTTATAAAATCCTGCTAATATAAGCTTTCCAATCGCTTAATGAAATTAAGGCGGGACCACATAATGATAAATAAATGCAGATTATTTAGGAATTTAACTTTTGAACAGTATTGTAGCTATTTGAGAAGTGATCCACATTCTTTTTTAAATAATGCGGTTTTAAACGCCAAAGTAAATGACATTTTTAATGAAGCGCTACATTGTTTTCTCGTCGCTATAGTACCAACAATAATTTTGGAGAATGATAATGATACAAAAAGTACAATAGAGACAATTACTGTCAGCATATTTCCAGCCAATGGAGTAGCTATTTCTATTGAGACGCACTGGGTGCAAGCGCAGTAGTTCCGCCTCCTTGAAAACGTTTAAAGTGAAGTTAATTTTTCAAAATTTGACGCGTTTTTGCCCTAAACAGACACTATCTAGTTAATGTAAATAAATGTAAAGCAAACTCATGTCCTTGCCTCAAAACTTTACATAAATATTTAGGAATCGCAACGATTTCAGGCGAGGTACCAATATCATTGCCATTTAACAGTGTTTCAATGGACAGAGACAACACTACAACTGTACATTATGCATATGAGGGGTAGGGTGGTGTGGAGGGGGTCCTAGTTTCCTTACCCACTCATTGTTGTCGGTATGGCTATTCAAGCTCCAGCATCCCCTATACCACCCCTCCACCTTATTTGGGGAGTAGACGGGTGGGGGTGGGGGTGTTGGGACATCGATATATGCATTTCATCTAGCTCTAGTCAACAGTTTTATTGCATGAAAAGTTAAACATACAGTACACCGAAAAATAGTTAGGTTAGATCGTACATATTTAGGCATTTGCTGATATTTATTGACAAAAACATTTTAATGACAAAATAAATACCTTGAAAATGGATCTCTAGCAGCAGATAGAGTAATCTCAAATCCAGTTTGCGCCAACATGTCAATTTATGTCGCGTTGACCTGTCAAACAACAAATTGCACCGTGTTTTCACATAATGGGACGTTACTTTGACCTTTACATACTTCATGGGATGGAAAACTGTACGCGTGTTTTTAGTCTCCAGATGTACTCGTAGTGCTCGCCGACTGAGGCGCCAATTCTGAATCGACTTTTCGGGTGTAAAAAACAGGGCGTCTGTTTTAATTAAAACATCATAAAATAGGCCGTAAAATGCAAAGAAATAGTTCATGTTCGCGGAAGAAAAATGCGAACAGAAACGATATGTTCTAGGTCCGCGGCGTTCCTACTGATTCTGATTAAAAAGAAACTCAAAAGATTTACCAAATGTATACCCAATAATTGCCCATGGTTCATTTCTTTTCTTTTTACCAAGTATATATCTAATTTAGAATACCGCGTGATATCATTTTTTGTTTGCCGAAAGTTCACACTGTGAATTTATATGTACCATATAAATAAGCTTGCAATTAAACCAGTTTTACATTATTTATTATTATTATTATTTCAGTGTGATATTTACAACTGCAATACGAAGATGGACGCGTACGAGATGAATGGATACAGAAACACGGTGCTGATAATCAACAACGTAGGCAAATCTGCAAATGAAGATAAAAATAAGATTCTTGACTTGTTCGTGACACATCTAGGGTTTGCAAATGTGGTAGAAGTATCAGCAACGAAGTTTGACGAAAAAACCAGATTGAAAGGTTTTGGAATAGAAGATTTTGTTGGATCAGATTGTTTTGTTTGTGTTCTGTTGACCAAGTCTGACCAGTCATCTGCGGAAAAGGTTGTCATTGAAGATGAAATCCTGAATGACATTTTGAAATATGTGAAGAACATTAAGTCATTGGTTGGAAAACCAAAACTTTTCTTTGTCATGGCTTGTCAAAACAAAGCTTTGCAAAAGACAACCAAAGGTGACGTAACCGATGCAAGGCCCGATATTTCGAGATGTGCACTTGTGCCTACTGAGGCAGATGCTTTGGTAGTCTATTCGCACATATCAAGCAATGAGAATTATAATGGTTCGTCGTTTATAGACGCGCTAGATATAGCTCTGCGGGAAGGCGACAATACAGATATCTTGAATGTTATTACGGAAGTTTTTGGAAAAATAACATCAGAAAGCAATCTTCTTGTGCCTGTCTATACTTCCACTCTTACAAAAAACTTGTATCTGGCAAATAGGAAAATGTAAGTTAATTATTTATTGTAGTTTATTATTTCAGTTTAAACCATGCTAGAACAATGGAGTTACAATAAAGCTGCTACAAGCATTAATTACACATTTATAAACGAACGTTAGTGTAAACTGCACTGTTGTAATACAATAACTCAATACATTTTAAATACTGTACATGTCTGTATGGCATTTTTGCGTCATTTTCCTTTGAAGAATGACTTTCTCTAAACTCTATTCACAGAACATGCTTCCGTGCTCTAACTGAACATTAGTATCGCACATTTTCGCGCATGCGAATTCTTTTTGTAAAGCATGCATTTCTCATACCCTAGGTCAACATTGGTGCACCATGCCCTGTTACCAGTATTGTACAAGTCTGTATCGACATCTTTCATGTCCCATTACTATAACTTATCGCTACGCCGGTGTAACATACATGTTTGACCCCACTCGGATTATGACTCCCCGGTCATTTTGCTATATAGTAGAATGACTCCCCCATGTAAAAATGTGACTTCCCTTATACAATTCTGGCTTCCACATTAGAAAATGACTCCCCGGTCATTTTCTCATATAGTGAAATGACACCTATCGTAAAAAAATCGAAACCCAGTTATCATTTACCACGTACTAATTTAGCCTTCTGTCGGATGATGAAAGGATGCTCTTGACCTGTCGAAGGGGCCTAAAAAATGTCAAATTTTCCCGCATTAATCAGCAGTCTGAGACAAATGACTACACACATCATCATAACGGTGACTATTGCTGAGCAAACTTGGGGCTACTCGTAAAGGGTGCTGACGCCGAAACACAGAGAGAGAGAGAGAGAGAGAGAGAGAGAGAGAGAGAGAGAGAGATATTTTTCTAGTATTTCACGTATTTTCTAGTCGTGAAGAAATGATTTGCCCATGATATTATCCGTTGGCTTTTAAACAGTACTCGCTCGCGCCGCTGCGGATTCGAATCCGTCTGAGAGCTGACTCGGATGACGGGCGGGAGTCGTACAGTACTGGTTCTACCCAGACAAAGTGGGTGGTCTGCCTCCACCACAAACAAATCTACCGTCTTATATAACCTTGCATGTGTTGAAAATGACGTATAACAACATACAAACAAACAAACACAACTTTGCAAGTAACAAACACCTATTCCCGTATAGATGAGAGATGAGTTAGAAATGTTGTTTTTTTGCATTACGAAGAGTTTTATCGAACAAACCAGAAATCAGAAGCAAAATGTTTTTCCGTATGAGGCAACAGTAATCGACGTTAAGACGGACCAAGTACCCAACTAAATGCAATTGAGTTACTGTGGTGGTAAAACAAGACATTGTTTGTTTATTGATATCGTGGGGTTTTACGTCACTTTCAACTTCTTTACAGTTATATCAGGACATAATCTTGTTGATGCATATAAATATTCACCCGGTTTTATAGTGATAACATACTGGAATATCATTTAATAGACACGTGTTATTATATCCAGCCCAGTGACATTATCCTGACACCGAGCCGACCATTCGTATCCCCATTTTAATGATTCTGAACGTCTGGAAAAGAGAAGAACCTAACACTACCTTCTTTAAGGTTTCCGCATAATGAGAAGAACCGTTCAAAAGCTCTGTAGCTTTTGTTTTGAATTTACAGTTAGAATATCACTGACATCACTTCTTTCCATTATCGTATCATATTACCGACGCCATCACTTGGTTGTGCAATTATAATTCAGTGCACCGATGCTCTCTGTTCGGTGTTAGTGGAAAGCATATAGACCCGAAGGAAGGCCTATCGTAATCGCACTGCCCGTCCATCCGTTCGTCCATCCGTCCGTCCGTCCGTTTTCGTGTCTCATGCATAACTCTGTAGGTAGTTAACATAATTTCATGAAACTTTTCACAAATAATCACCATATAGAGACGGTGTTTCGCGCGCAAGAGTCAAGTGCATAGCTTCAAGATCAAGGTCACTTTTAGGGGGGTAAATGTCACTCTTAGGGGGTAAAACCTTCAGGGGCATGTTTCACTTTACAGTGACATTTTTTGTTTATTTCGGAGTTCAGCATGCTCATATTTCTTATTTCTTAGTAACATCGACCTTGATCTTGACCCCAGTGACCCCATGTGCAATCCCAACCTTCCTCTCCACATACGCTATTTACCTACCAAGTTTCATTCCAGCATCTCATTCCTAACTAAACAAATTTTGATGGGAGTCATTATTTAATGGAGGTCATATTTTGACAGGTGGGGTCACTTTTTGACCGGGGTAAAAAAAAAATCATCTGATAATGACCGGGGAGTCATTCTACCATATAGGAAAATGACCGGGGAGTCATAATCCGAGGGGGGTCAAACATTTATGTTACACCGGCCGCTATAACCGTAACGATATACTGCTATAAAATATTTTAAAAGTGATCGACAAGATGGAATTTAAACAGCTCGTCGGTCATTTTGATTAAACGCCCAAGATATCAATCAGCAGACAACCATCATAGGAAAATATTTGTAATCGCTACATCAACAAAACTATTTGTAATGTTTATAAAACTTTACAAGGAATTTCCATTTATGGAAATAGTTGGTGGCTTCAAAGTAAAATTCATCTTCCTTTGAAATCAAAGATAGCCCAAGTCTAAAATAGAATCAAAATATGAATGTTTGTTGTTGATGTTTTTCGATAACAATAATAGGTATTGATACAAAACGTTTCACCTTAAGTTATCGACATGGAATTAATTTTCATTAGACAGCGGTCATCATTGTTTACAAATATGGTTTTTGAAAAACTTTAGATCGATACTTAAACTACATTATCAATGGAACATTTGTTATAAAACTTCGCATGGACATTATTACACAATGGATTAGCATTATTGCCTTTAATGTTATGTGTAAAATGACGTCAGCGTAAATTGTCTCGATATGCCTCTGATCTTATCATTCAACATAATATTGTTCTTTTCTAATTACAGGTCAGATGTAAATGAAATACAACAGGTTACACATTTACTCCCCTTTCAAAAAGTGACCCCACAACAAGATGTCGTACATTTAGGTATTAGAGATATTGTATTTGATCCTATGAAAGGAGGATTCGTTCCCAGGTAAACATGACTATATTAGGTTCAAATTCTACGTTTGTATTTGTAATACCATTTCTAGTATTTTAGCCTCGGTTCTACTCTGAATCGATTCATTGACTTCACTGGGTTTTTCTTGGTGGGCAAGACACTAACCGTTTACTCGTTCGTCGGATCAGGAACATGTATGTACTCTATTAAAAGTTCCTAGTCGGATGGGGAAGCAAACCGGGCGGTGTGTATATCGGATTCTATTGTTTTCGCTCAACGACCTAAAACAGATAGTGCATAAAATACACGTCTACGAACGGCTAGACGATTTTTGATATGCGTCGTTCTCCGACTGGTGTATCCATAAACGTCCATATGTAAAAAGAGCACCCCAGACGTCAAATAAATAGGACTATAAGACAGAATGCTTGTGATTGTTATTCAGGTAATTTGGTCAAAGCTTAAGGTCACTAATACTATAACTAGAAAATTAATTCCCACTAAATAACTGTAGTTGCTCTTTATGGATTTGAACAAAACTTTAGGTTCGGCTCATAAAAAAGAAAACTGGACATTGGCTAAAAGGTCAAGGTCGCTGTTACTATAAATAGAAAAATGTGTTTCAGCCTAATAACAGTTTTCGTCAAGGGATTTTATTGAACTTCTCCACAATGTGTGGCTAATCAAACGGAAGCATGCGATCGTTATTCGGTTCATTTTGTCAAAGGCCAGTAGTATAGATAATGGGGGTACCAGCACAGTTTTCCCACGCTGGCCCAAAACCACAAGCATCCAAAGTGTTAACCACAGCACTCAAGCACATCATCATTAAATAAAGATGTTATATGCTTGCTGTTAACACATTTTAAATTGCTTGAGTAAACCCCTGCACGGGGAAACTATCCTGATACCACCATTATCTATACTACTTACCAGTCCGGTTTATCAATTCAACACAAACAATATTTTAATCCACCGTGTCCTTTTATAAATAACCACAAACATTTTGAAATCATCAAGCAAAGATCAATAGTAGTTATTAAATCAAGCCGAACTCCAGTCACCTTAAGACATGCATTATTCAAGATAATCCAGGACTGCTAAAGTAGTGGCAAGGATCTAATTTGTAATACTCAAAACACATCTTTCTTCAGTTTTCAAAAAACTTCTGCTAGTAACAGCACATCAGTTTTAAGATATAAATCAATCATGATATTCTCCCATTTTTTAATATTAAATGCTTTCCATATTTGTTTCGCATGCTCGTAATCTGCATCTGAAATATGTTCATCATTTAACTTAGAATAAAAGCTATCTTTATCAGGTAATTAAGTTTCTTTACAAAATTTAAAACTATTCATGTAATCATATGGATGAACACCTTTTCTGTTTACTAACTCTAACTTTTTACCAGGATACTCCTGTGATGTATATGTAAATGACGGGATGTTTTTCACTAAACTTATAGACAGAGTTTGGTCGTCAGTATGTCACAACTGGTTTAGAATATTTATCATCATAACAACAACAACTTTATACCCGTAACCACAATCATTATGCTTTAGATATGCTTCTGTGTAAGCTTTTTCAGGATTACCAAAAGCTAAAGAAATGTCTTAAGTCAGCATAACAACAAAGGGAACCATTCATTGTCTATCATAGTTCTTAAACTTAATCTTCTCGTTTTCTTCTGACATTTGTATTGCTTGTTTATCATTAAGTGAAAGTCAATCAGGCTCATGCTTTTTAGTACCCTTTCTGTTAAGAAACATTGCAAGCATGTTTTGCAAACCATTTTTTTTCCTTATTTCCTTATGTAATGTTTGATTAAACATTAACCTGTTAAAATCCTTTATCCATACATAATGATTTTCGCTAATTAAAAACATGTCACAAGTCATATTTGCCTTTATGTTTGATATATACAAAAGATATACTTGTCCATTTTCATAACCTAATATATTAAAAAGTTTTTGATTTTCTATTTCTTTCTGGAATCTTATTTCTAATAACGTGAAATGTAATTTCTTTGCATCGCTACATTCCCTATATTTTTTATTCCCTTTAACGTCGCTTCATTCCCTATATCTTTTATTTGCTTTTTATAATTTGATATTCTTTGAGGATTTATTTCAACAGGAAATGTATAAGCTAAGTGGCACCATCTAAAACACTTATTATCATTTTCATTTTTTATATTTATTAAACCTTTTCTAGCATTTGCAAGTTCTTTTGGTAATTCTAAATAGGAATTAGCTCATAAATGTTTATACTTTACCAAATTGATGTAGTGTGCATCTACTGATTCAATTTTCTAATCACTCCCTTCTGAAAACCATTCTTCAAGTGTTGCCATAATATTTATGTCTACCCCACTTTGTGGAGGGGAAACATATTGTGTTTGTGCTGTCTGTCTGTTGATTGTCTGTATGTTTGTCTGTCTGTCGTATGTCTGTATGTCACAAACCTTGTCAGGACTGAACCCCTGGTCGGATTTCAACGAAACTTTGCGGGGATGATCTGTACCAAGACTAGTTGCGCATATCGTCGCCGTGTTCCGGTTGAGTTTTTGGCAGGATTATGGAATTTTAAAGGTTTTAAATACACAAACATTGTCCGGACTAGTTCTTCTGAACCCATGGCCGGATTTCAACGAAACTTTGCAGGGATGATCAGTACCAAGCCTAGTTGTGCATGTCGTCGTCGTTGTCCTATTGAGTTAGTTTTGGTGGAGTTTGGACTAGTTCTCATTAAGCCCTATTCGGATTTCAACGAAACTTTGCAGAGATAATCAGTATCAAGCCGAGTTATGCATATCTTCGCTGTGTTCCGGTTGAATTATTTTTGGCAGAGTTATGCCCTTTAAATGCTTTAGTACATAGATATTTTCCGGACTAGTTTCCCTTAACCTCTTGCCGGATTTCATTGAAACTTTGCAGAGATGATCAGAACCAAGCCTAGTTATACATATCGTCGCCGTGTTCCGGCTGAATAATTTTGGCGGAATTATGGTCCATTAAATGTTTTAATTCACAAACATTGTCCAGACTAGTTCTCCTGAACCCCTGCTTGGATTTCAACGAAACTTTGCAGGATGATCAATACCAAGCCTAGTTATGCAAATCATCGCTGTGTTCAGGTTGAATGATTTTTGGTAGAGTTATGGCCCTTTAAAGATTTTAATACACAAACTTTGTCCGGACTAGTTATTCTGAACTCCTGGACGGATTTCAACCAAACTTTGCAGAGATGATCAGTACCAAGCATAGTTGTGCATATCGTCGCCGTGTTCCAGTTGAATGATTTTTGACGGAGTTCATAAAAACCTTGTCAGAACTAAGTCTCCTGATCTCAACGAAACTTGGCAATGGTGATCGGTACCAAGTCTTACTGCGCATGTCGTCACCATGTTCCGGTTGAATGATTTTCTGGCAGAATTATGGACATTTAAAGGTTTTTATACACAGACGTTTACCCGACTAAAGTTCTTTTAAACCGCTTGCCGGATTTCAAAGAAACTGTACCAATCCTAGTTGCGCATATCGTCGCCGTGTTCTGGTTGAATGATATTTGGCAGAGTTATGGCCCTTTAAATATTTTAATACACAACTATTGATCAGTACCAAGCCTATTTATGCACATCGTCGTCGTATTCCAGTTGAATGATTTTTGACGGAGTTAATAAAAACCTTGTCAGGACTAATTCTCCTGAACCCCTGTTAAGATTTCAACGAAACTTGGCAATGGTGATCGGTACCAAGTCTTATTGCGCATGTCGTCACCATGTTCCTGTTATATGATTTTCTGGCAGAGTTATGGCCCTTTAATTGTTTGAGTACACATATTTTGTCCGGTCTAGTTCTCCTTAACTCTTTTCTGGATTTCAACGAAACTTTGCAGAGTTGATCAGTTCCTAGCCTAATTGTGCATTGCGTCGCTGTGTTCCAGTTGAATGGTTCTTGTCAGGACTAATTCTCCTGAACCTCTGTCCAGATGTCAACGAAACTTGTCAATGATGATCAGTACTAAGTCTTATTGCGCATAACGTCACCATGTTTCGGTTGAATAATTTTCTGGCAGAGTTATGGTTCTTAAAATGTTTTAATACACAGACATTTTCCCGACTAGTTCTCTTGAAGCGCTTGCCGGATTTCAAGGAAACTGTACCGAGCCTAGTTGCGCATATCATCTCTGTGTTCTAGTCAAATAAGTTTTGGCAGAGTTTTGGCCCTTTAAAGGTTTTAATAGATAAACTTCGTCCGGACTTGTTCTCCTGATTCCCTGGCCAGTCTGTACCAAGCCTCGCTGCGCATATCTTCGCCGTGTTCCGGTTAAATAATTGTTGTCGGAGTTAGGGCCCTTTATAGGTTTTAATAAACAAAATTTGTCCGGACAAGTTCTCCTGAACTCCTTGCCGGATTTCAATGAAACTTGGCAAGGATGTTCAGTACTAAGTCGAGTTACGCATTTTATCTTTGTGTTCTACGTGAGTGATTTCTTTTGCAGATTTAAGGCCTTTTCCCCAGTGGGGGAGATATCTGTTTTGACTAAAAAAACTCTAGTTGTAATTGCTTTTGGTAGTGTATTATCAATTTTATTTTTGTCTGTAATTAATAATGCCTTGGAAGGAAAACAAGCTGTTTTATATATAGTTATTGCACCTTTATCCTTATCATGTTTTATTTTAAAAAAAGTTATTTTAAAATTAACACTTATTTTTAATTCATTTTCAAGTAATTTTCAAACTAAAATGTTTGTTAACCAAGGTTGTAAAGATGGGAATTTGTTATCTGTAATAACAACTCGAAAAACTTTGCTATACTGTTTTAGGTATTTTGAGTAATTCAACAACACTCATTATATAATATTACATACGATTTTTATGTTTAAGCCTATATTTATTTTATTAATTTTAATCAGCAGAAATTATAATATCAATTCCGCGATCTAATAGAGTGTTATAGTAAAAATACAAGTATCTTTATTTATAATACCACGAGTCGCAGATGAAATTGTTTGTTTACAATAATTGTCCTTTTCTTATATCGCTTTTTCTAATTTTCCACGATAAGTTTAGCTCATATGCTTTAGAGGGTATCTTTTAAACTAACCCATCAAAGTTTATACAAATTATCAACTCTCTGTCACGTTTGCTTACATGTTCAAATACAATTGCTGACATTTGTTCAATGCAATATTTTTTAGATGTGCTATTGTTTCTTTTTACTTGTTCTATTTATAATATTACATGAGATAATTTTTCTTTGAGCCTATGTTTATTTCACTTAAAAATATAATGTTATATTATAGTATAATGAATTGCAAAACAGTTTTAGATATAATTGATCTCCCTGAAGTATGTTTAGATTGTTTCTTTTTTATACAATTAAGAAAACGAAACACTGCCAATATGTTGCCGGAAGTAAGCTTTGTTGTAAGTGTACTTATGCATGTATTAATTGTAATGGTAAAGAACGTATCTGTTTTAACTGTGGGACACATAACGGATATGACTTCATTACATATTATAATTACAATTGCAAGATAAGTATTTATCATAGAAAATATCATTTAGAAAAACATTTGATAAAATATAATTTATCTCCTGTGGAAAGACAAAGATTTGACGATTTGTTTTACAAAATTGTAAAGTTTTAGACAAAATAGGTCGAAAAATATCAATAAAATTTGAATACATTTTTCAAAAAATATTTTATACGCTAAAAATACGGAGAAAAACAAAACCCATTAAAAATAAAAGCCACAATGGACAAGTACGACACTATATGGAAACAAATTGAAAAATAATTATTCTGAATTATCGTATCCATTTAACTTGTACCGCTTTATGTATCTCTCCAAAGGTTCAGTAAAATTATCGTTTTGTTGAAATTGCAGTATTTCATTGAAAGACAATGAGTTTCCACCTCATCTGATCCTGCGGCCGTTTGAGCATACGGAAGAAGTTGTTTAAAATTTCTATGGTGTGTCACGACTCAACAAAATCTTTTTCTTTGCTATTCTGGTTTTACTCATCAGGACTGCAATAATTGGGGTAACTACTCGAACAATAGCTATAAAAACAGAAATTTCTAGAACCAGTGCCAAACCTGTAACCTGTTACCCTGAATTAATCATACCACACAATTTATAACTAAGTCTGTAAGTAGCTGCTTGTCGAGTCAAGTAACTAATTAATTCATCTTTGCTTTTAATTTCTTTCATTATAATAATGATTAGATAAAATATTTAGAAAATAGTTGTTCATGTTGTCCAGATGATATTTCACCATTTTTTTATAATTCATCAATTATGCTAATACCTTTATTTATTAACTGTGGACTATTATTTCCTGATTCAGTACTTCCACATACTAACTCCAGATCATTAACCAAATCATCAGGACTGTTGTAATATTCAAAATCAATGCAACCTCCTAAAATCTTCTTAAACTTTGAAGAACTTTTATGAATTGGCAAACCAGATAATTCTGTCAGTTTCTTTAACATATTTTGTTATCTAATGATTGTAACGCTTTGTTATCAAATCAATAACATCACTGTCTACCTTTTCATTTAATACAACTGTTTCTCCTAGTCTAGCAATTAGTTTATGATGACCAGTAAGTTCAGGCAAATCAATTTGTAACATACCATAATGATTATCTTTACTTTATAAGAATTTCTATTTTGTGTAATTCTTTCCCCGAAAAAACAGAAGCATGCTAACGCATACTTTAAAGTATATCTCTATAATGCATTAATGTGTTTGGATCTATATGGAAAAGCCCTCTTTTTCTTCAAGCCCTTGTTTTGGCTTGATATTTCTTTGTTTATTCGTTTGGTTAGGCGAGATTTAGGCGAGATTTATTATATCCAATATTATAATTTTTTCAGAAACATATTTAATTGTTTCATATCTGCTATCTTTACTAGTAATTAGTTCCGATGGTATGGGAGTTTATATGTTTGTGGCATATTTGTATCAATTCCAGCATCTATATCTGCAGTAATTACATTTGGCGCAGGTTCTGGATCAGCTGTATCAAATAAATGAGGTAGCCCTTGATACGCTTGTTCTTCTCATGCCTCTCTAACCATAGCTCTAGGAAGAGCAGCTAATTGTTGACTTATTTCTGGAAGAGTAGCTAACTGCTTAGTTAACTGTTCTGTCTGATCTTTTATTTCACTAGTTACTGGTTTAAATACTTGTTTGTATATATCACGACTAGCTCCTTTTTCTATTATTTTTTGAATAATTTTATTTTCACCATCTTTAACAAGTTCAATTGATTTTTGCATTTTACATGCTAATTCTTTCCATTTTAACAAAGACATGTATACTATAAGGTAAGATAAAAAATAAGATAATTTAAGATAATATAAGATAAGTTAAGATAAATATGATATAACTATTTCTTATTTGATTTGTAATAAAATGGTTTAGCTACTTAAGAATTTTATTATAATAATTAATCTGTTATATATTATGTGGATATTCCAAACTATGATTTAAATGTAGAACAAACTAATGTTAAGCAGATATACCACTTCATACCAGACTTAAGACTAGGCTTTAGAATGTTAATATGTGGTAATTCTGGATCCGGTAAAACAAATACATTAGTTCACATGTTGTTGAAACCTTTAGTGTATTATGACAAGATTTATTTATGAGCTGAAAGTTTAGAGCAGACTTAATATAAAGTTCTATCAGAACGTTTTTAATAAAATAGCAAACAAGATTAAAATTCGTGTAGAAGATACATTAGAATGTTCAAATGATGAAATTATTCCTGTAAATTACTTATACTCTGATACTCAAAAGATAGTTATTTTTGATGATTATGTTTGTGAACGTAATCAAAATAATATCAATTATTTTATCCTAGGTAGACATAGAAACTGCTGAGTAATTTATTTAACACAATCTTATTACAAAACTCCTAAAGACATCCGATTAAAATTTTCTCATTATGTCTTTTTTGCAACTCCAAGTAAAAAGAAAAAATGACATGCTTTCTAGAGAGCAAGGCATAAGTAAAGATCAGTATAAAAAAGCAACTGACAAATAGTACGACCTTTTGTATTTGGATCGACCGAGAAGGTTAGGGAAGCGTAACTTTATAGGTGAACTTCAATCTAATCCTATATTATAATGGGACTTTTTTAATGATCTTGGAGAGGAAATTAGTACTGGCAGTGGTAATATTACAAATGTTGGTATTGTGATATCTAAGTATGTAAAACAGAAACATCTGGTTAATTATCTTCACAAGGGTAACAATAGAATTATAAATGTTGGCAATCCAGCTGAACGAGATGATGTTTCAACACAGCAATTTACTATAAGAAGAATAACAAAGAGCATAAACGAATTAAATATCGACAAAATTCCAGAAATTATAAAAATTTAACAACAGGTGTTGATGACAAAATAAGTCAGGTACAAAAACAGTTACAAACTAACCGTGAATAAATTATTGATATTCAAAACGGTTTAAAAGATTAAATAAAACGTTTAGGTGATGCTTTAAAAGAGTTAGTAAACAATAAAAGATTAAGTGAACAAATAAAAAGTGGTGTTGAACGTATAAATAGAAAAATCTCAACAATTAATCAACTAATGGTTGATAATGATGGCCTAGAAACTGCTATTGATGAGGTTTCAAGACAAATGAGAGCTGCACAGGATGAAAGGAGCAGAGCTTTTGATAGAGAAATTGAAAAGATTAAAGAAATTCAAAACGATTTAAAAGATGAAACTTCTGGATGATACTTAAAAAAAGAAAGAAGGTGAATCGGAAGATAGCGAACTCTCTAAATAGTTAGGTGAAAAATTACAAGCTGGCGTTGACAGTATTAATGAACGAGTTCAAACATCAATCAGCAAATGGTAAACAATACCAGAGCTTGTGACAATGAAATAGCACTTATCAAAGAGTTTAATCAAAAGTATGAAGTACTATACACAGCACTTCTTGAGATAATTGATGAGTTAAAAGTAGAAAATGCAAGTCGGATTCTAATTGAATTGTAAAATCTGGACGTTATATAGTTGAAGCAGACCTTTCATATACAGCTGAACATAAAGACCTAAATATATAATTTTTAGTCTGTTTAATCTAAGTGGTCAGTATCCATTTTTTAAGCCAAAAATAGAAAATGGTAAACGAATACTAAAAGGAAAATTGAATCATATCTGCCGGAATCTAATTTTTGGACTATTTTTACAAGCATAGGAAGTCGCAGTACTCAAGTTTTCAATTTTAAAATGTCAAGTTTTAAACTGTATTACAAAGGTAGTTAATGTTATATATTATTTTATATACTTATATGTATAATGGAACAAACAAACAATTGTATTATCATTAGAAAAAGCTTCAATAATTAAAAGCTCTAATACACCAAGTAACTTGACAAGAACAAACAGTATGGCATTGGACTTGATAAGATTAATTCTATGACATACTCATAGTATAATATTAGTGAGGATTTTAATAACAAAGTGATAAAGTATCACAATGGACAAGATTGGAAAGATATTGTTTTTCAAAATGGAAATTATAGTTATGCTGATATTGATAATTATATAAAAGGAGCATTGGCTGTAAACGGTGATTTAACTACTGATTTACCTGTTCCAATAAGAACTGAGTTTGATTTATCAAGTTTCAAATGTTTAGTTACTATTCATAATAATTTTATACTTGACTTAAGGTAGTCAAACTTTAATATCTTAATTGCCTTTGAAAAAGATACAGTTGTTAGAGAAACTAAATTTGGAACTGAAACACCAAACATTACAAATTATATTGATACTTTATAGATTCACTGTGATTTGTTAAGTAATTCTATTGTTGATGTATCATATGGGGATGTTATTTATGAAAAAAGTACAGCTGACCTTTCAAGGTCATATCATTTTAAAGACGAACCAATAAAAGTTGGGTACTGTGAAGTGAATAAAACAATCATTAACAGTATTACTATTTACTGAACATATTTCTCTGGAAAAATTATTAATCTGAATGGATTTTATACGTTATTTGAATTATTTTAAAAGAATTAATGTAATATAAGTTATAAATGACGCGTTTATAAAAGGTTTATGACACTAGTACAGGAACATATACTCAATTTGACAGGGGCTGGCATATTTGATATATTTTCAAAGATTGGCTCAAAGATGTTTAGTGAGTCTGTAAAAACAGCAGGTAAGAAAGCATTACAAACTGTTGGAAAAAAAATCTTAGAGAGTGGTTCCAAAACACGTGGAGATGAAGTGGGATAAAATAATAGTTATGATAAATAAGTTTCAGTTGTAAAATCTAAACCAAAAGGAGAAATAATTTTTAAAGAACTTATAAAGGCTGATAGTAAACACGAAGATGCAGCAGAATCTGTAACAGAAATTGAAGGAGATGTAAATGCAAAACTTAATAGATTTCTATCCGGAAGGGGAATCAAAACTAAAAATATTCATACAAGAATCAAACAAGTAATTAATAAGAAATAATCTAATTAATAGTATATATAGATGTTTCGAAGTGACAAATATAAAACCCGATACGAGCATGTACCTATTCAATTAGATACCCATATAACAAGACCCGGAAATGCTACTAGACATGTAAAACGTGGCTACCAATTTACAATAAATGATAGAAGTTCTGACTTTGATTGGTATAACGCATAATTTGAAATCAGTTTTCAAGTAAACAAGCTTGCTGGTGGAGCTGCTTTCGCAGATGCTGGTATAATTGCTTTAATTAATGATGCAGGTTTATTGATTGATCTAATTCAAGTAAAGAAAAACGGAAAAATAATTTACGATGGTGATAATCTTCATAGATTTGTTCACGTTAAAAGTTTACTTGTATTGTCTTGTGATTATACAAAAACAACCGGAACAAATGAATACTTTTATTTAGACACTACAGCTGCGGCGGAATCTCGAGATGATCAAGCTGGTTATAATGATGGATTTGTAGTTCGTCATGTTGTTATCCTAACTAATTACAAAGTTAACACTATAATTCCATTAAACAAATATTCATTTGTTGAAGGTTTAGAAACAAACATGCTTCCTCCTAGTCAAATTCATATTAGCTTACAACTAACAGATGATAATGTGTTAATTTTTAAATCAAGTGGTGTTGATTGTAGAGTAATTTTTGATAAATTAGTTTTGTGGATACCTAAAACGATATTTAATTCTGATGGCTTAAGCTATGTGATTGCAAAAGGATATATAGGGTCCTATAGAAACCACAGCGTCCGAACGCAATGGCATCGAAGGTCCGCACTGTACTGCAAACAAGGACTCGAAACTACAATGAAAGAGACAACAGAAAGGGTGGTGAAGACAGGGTTACCGACTTGGAACGGTCAGTAGGCAAGAAGGCCTACTGGTTAGCTTGAATCGATTTTATATGCGCACAATCCTCGCTATTATCCTGTCTTCAGGGCCCAAATACACAAGACAGTGTAAACAAAACTACATCCCATCTAAAGGAATTCCCTAACAATAAAGTCCACATCCAGAGAAACTAACTAAAGATACAACACATTAAAAATAATAAACATCTCAGGATGTATCCAGAATCGTACTGAACAACCATAGTAGTTGCAGCTAAAGAGAAAACCAATAAAGGGTACGACCAGAAAACCCGAGGGACGAAAGCTCATGCACCCACCTCCCTTAGTTGGGGTTTCAGTAGGTTCAATCATAGAGTCCCAAAAGGTAGTCCAGTCATCGAACAAGTGAAAAGTGAAGCGTAATGACTGACTGTAGAGGGGTCGATCACTAAACATGCAGTGCGCTGAAAAACCAAAGGGTTATATCCTTTTCTGACGAACTTCCTGATTAAATTTGTAAAGCTTTCAGGAAACCCGTCAGACCCCTTTAACTTTCAAAGTTTATAGACCACAAACCATATGACATCAACAAAATGGACTTGTCTCCTTGAATTGATACAAGAAAGCGGAAGTTCTCAACTAACCGAATCCGTATTTAGAATAAATATTGGTGTTAAAAATCCAAAACGTTTTTTTATATGCAACGGTCAGACAAGAGTTTTTCTCAAACACAAAATCCTCATCTTTTAGATACTTTTAAACTAAATGACGCTGATGCTAATTCTTATTTACAATCAGCGAGACTGGAAGTTGGAAAAGGTGTATATTATCCAGAAACTGAATACAGTTATGATAATATTATACGAATATATAGAGATGTTATTAACTATTCTTACAAACAAAATGATAACAACACAGGAACTTTACTTGACGTAGGTAATTTTAACACGCTTTTTGGTATGATATATTTTGTTTTAAATTATAAAAGTGATGAAGTCAGCATTGATCCAAATCAATTAATATGAGATATAATTTAAATAACCTTCCTACTGCTAGATATAAAGTATATTCTCTGGTTTTCTATGAAGAAGATGTTGTTACTGGTCATATTGGAAATGAATTAGTTATGGGTTAATATAACTTATACTATACATGAATTACACAGCTTTTTCAGTAAATTTAACAAAAGGGCAAAAGAGAAATTTAGCAAAAGCTTATAAAACAATTAGCACTCAGGTTAAAAAACAACCATCTAACTGGGGCTTTTCCTTTGCTGCTGACAGCTACTGAAATTACAAATACTAATAAAGATGAAAACAACGAATATGGGTTAGACATGAATATATCAAAAGCTCAAATGAGGTCTCAGTCTAAAAATGGAGGCTTTTTAGGAGCATTACTGGCTTGCTGACTAAAACAATATTACCAACAGTTGCTAAATTTTCTCCAAAGGTATTAACACCACTAGCAACAGCAGCACTTAGCGGTTTTTTGTCAAGTACTGAAACTGGTAAACTATTCGGAAATGGAATGGTAACTATACCTAGTGATAAAAACAAGCGCTGCTTAAATCAAATAAATTAACACCATCACAAAGAAATAAGATAACAAAATCTAAAGGTTGTTGCCCTATTAAACTAAGAAAGCAACAACAACATGATGGAGGATTTTTCGGACTACTTGCATCACTAGGAATTCCTTTAATTGGATTCCGTACTAGTGGTTTGACAGGTAAAGGTTTACAAGTAGATAGAAAAGGGAACGGACTAAGAGTTGACCGTGGAATTGTTTACAAGTAGATTCACAAATCAGACCATATAAAAGTATCCCATTTGTAAAAAAAAAGTAAATTTTCAAAAACGAACCTATTTCTAATTTAGATATAATATAAAATGGATTAAACAATTAGGTAAACAAAACTTCAGGGGAGTGTTTAGCAAAAACAAATTACCAATAAAACAAAATAAACATGAATGTGGTATTATTAATCTTGATGATTCTACTGGACCTGGTACACACTGGATTTGTTACTGCGATACTTATTATTTTGATCCGTTTCGTATAGGTCCACCAAAAGAAGTTTTAGCTTACATAGCCTGACAGTGTAGAACCATCGAATAAATTAGATGCTATTTGTAAAGAGCATGATTATTGTCATGACGAAAATCCTAGTAATAAATCTGTGTGTGATAAAAACATGCTGACTAACTTAAAAACTAGTAAGTCTAAATCACTTGGAGAAACAAATGCTAAAAACTTGATTGTTAAGCCTGTTATTAGTATTAATACAAACTTGGTCTTGGAATATCAAAAAATAAGAAAAGGCGTTGAGATTGACTCACAGGTTAGCCGATGAACTTCATAAACCTACATGAAGAAAATTCACTCAAAGCCGTGTGATTGTAAATGCAAATGATGAAATAAATTCGGCTGATTTAGTTGATATGCCATCGTTTTCAAAGTATAATAAAGGTATTAAATACTTGCTTACTGTTATTGATATATTTAGTAAATTTGCTTGGATTATCCCAGTTCCTAAATAAAACTGGTATAAAAATTACCAGCACACGGAAAATTATAAGCACACGGAGACGATGTAAATTGGTGTGGGTTGGTAAGGGTATAGAATTTTACAATAAAACGTTCAAGCAATTTCTTGATGATAGTAATATTGAAATGTATCACACGTTTAATTATGGAAAATCTGTAGTAGTTGAACGGTTTAATAGGACATGACAGGAGATGATGTTGAAATATTTTACAGCAAACAATACAAATACATATTTAGACGTGTTGCAGGCAATGGTTGATAAGTATAATAATACAAAACATCGTAGTATTAAAATGGCACCAATTTAAGCAAGTGATTAGAAGAATAAAAGAAAAGTGTATTCAATTTGTATGTAAATATGTAAATAATAAATATTTACCTAAGTTTAAAATAGGAGAAAAGTTAGAATCAGCAAATATAAAAGAACTTTTGAGACAGGGTATATACCAAACTGGACGGAAGAAATATGTGTTATTGATGAAATTCAACATACCAATCCTATAACCTACAAAATAAAAGATTTAAACAATCAAAAGATTGACGGGAGATTTTACGAATTAGAAATGATAAAAGCTGATCAAGAAGTATTTAAAATATTTTTTTTTATAGGACGTGATTATAAAAAGAAACAAGCTTTGGTTAAGTGGAAGGGTTATAATGAGTAATAATGATAGATTAGATGTATAGAATTTTATTCTAGTATCCATGATTTTGTTTTTTCCAATCATTGAGCGCTTGAATATCTGCCTTTTCTTGACGACACCATTTAGCACCAAAAACTTCAACAGATTCGAAAATCTGAACACGGCAAGTAATGAAATCAATTAACGAAAGTAATCTACAATTAGGACCTTTAGAAAATAGAAAACGAAGGCGTTTGTCGATAATTTCAAAAGTACGTGATAACATGACCGGTTGGAGCATAGCAGAATTTTGAGTTTTTACAATCTCATACAGATGGAGTATTTGTATCTAAATCAAGATCTGAACGGTTGCCGACATCCGATTCATTTCTGCCCGCACGTTAAAGGTCACCAGTGAGTCAAATTATCCACTCTGTCCGACTAAGTTTGCACAAGCTTGTGGTGCTGCAACATAATTCTGCAAGAAATGTTGGTTGTAAAACGCAACTGATCCTAATTCTGGTTCATTGTTTGCAGGTTTATTTTGAGGAAATCCTGGATCCTCATTCTGGAGTGCAGACCCACCGTGGGCGTGCACTGGTTTCCTCCGCTAGCAATGACGTAATAAACGTCGTTGTCAGGCCATCTGAAGATGGGCCTACAAATACATGTTGATTATTTTCTGGGACCGTGAACTTTGAAGAGTGCTCTTAGTTCCGCCATTATTGCGCTGACTTTCACCGTTCGTGATCAAAAAATCATTTTGTCCGATTCGTCCATTGTCCGAACACAGATATTACACACAAAGGAAAATTCCAAATCCTTAGATAAAACACTTATTCACAGTACATCTGTTCGTTTTAACACAGTTATTGTAACGGACGTGTTTATATCCAATTATATCAGGGCCTTTTTACCTTATGTAACAGAGGCCTGTAAAAGGCCTATTTGCAAAAAAACATAACTGTTTTTTCCCAACTGCGGCAGAAATCTTTCCCTTTCACAAAGCAGCAGTCTCTCAGAATTTGAGAAAAAGCATTTATTCTGCAATGTGTTGTTGTCTGTTAAATCAGTAATTATAATAAATATCGGATGAAAATACTCGTATAGATAAATCATAATATTGTAATATTTACCTAATTGATAAAATCTTACTTCTTTCCCAAAATGAAGCAAATACGCGATACTTTTCCAAAAATGGAAAGGCCTGGGCCTCTTCCCAGTTTTGTGGAAAAAAGCCTTGTATATCTTTTTTCTTCTCTTCATCACTAATACATAACTTTAAGATACAATTTTATAAGTTTAAAAGTCCGATGGATCAGCATCCTCAACTCAGTTACTTTGTTCTGATGATCGTATCAAGTGACAGGTCACATGTTCCCTCCAATGACTCTGATTGGTAGTTTAGTTTCAATAGAATGAAAGAGGTTTGGTGCACCCTAAAACTTGATTTAATCCTCACATCGGCCATTTGCCACTGACTGATGTTTTAGACATATTTTAATAGTCCCCTATAACCGGTGTGTCACCGGAGGTTCGTCAGTCCGTCCGTCCGTCCCACAAATATAGATCTTGCGATAATGAGAAAAGTATTGAAAATATTTTTTATGAAACTTGGCATGTTGGTAGAGGTCAATGAGGCGGTTATTCACGTTAATTTTGTTGTTGTTTATTTGACAAAAAATATGGTTGCTATGGCAACGGAAATAGTAAAAATAAATACACAAAACATATGGATCCTTTGATAACAAAATAAATACTAAAGGTAATTTAATAAAACGTTTTGTTACGTAAAAGGGAGTGAGGAGATCATGCACATTATTTTGTTTTATTGATATGCCAAAAATTGTTGTTGCTATGTCAGCAGAAATTACAAAATGCACACAAAATACACCGTTACCAAAAATATAAAAATGGTCTCCGCTCAATAATGTTATTTAGGAATGAGATATTGGAATGAAGCTTTATTGGTAGGTATCGTATGTAAACAGGAAGCTTGGGAGTGCATTTGGGATCACCGGGGTCAAGGCCAAGGTCACCGTTACTAAACATAGAAAAAAGGTACATTCACGCTTCACCTTTGCCGCGTGCAATGACTGGACAGCCTCTTGGGTCTGATTGCACCTACTGAAACCCCGACCAAGGGAGATAGGTACATGAGCTTTCGTCCCTCGGGTTTTCTGATCGTACCCTAGATTGGTTTTCTTTTTGGCTGCAACTGCTGTGGTTGTCCAGTACAATTCTGGATATATCCTGAGATGTTCTTGATTTTGTATTTGATATAGCTTTTCAATTCATCGTAGTGTTTCTTTTGTTAGTCTCTCTGGACCTGGGCATTTTTAGAGAATTCCTTTTCATGGGATGTAGTTTTATTTACTCTGTCTTGTCTATTTGGGCGTTGAAGACAGTATACTAACGAGGATTGTGTACACATAACCATTTCTTCACCACCCTTTCTGTTGTATTTGTATTTTTTCTACCGACCTACTTTAATTTTATTGCTTGATGGATTTATTATGTAGATGTTAGGTTAAAGTCCACGTGAAATGCAGCAATAATTTTAAGACTGCCAGCCAAATTGTTGACCATGTAGTACGTTTTCATTCTGCATTAGGTTGCGGTACACTAATTGCTTTCCCATTGGCCACAATGCAAGCTTTTCTGAAGATAACAAATAAAACTAAACATACAAATTCAAAATGAGGTGTCTTATTTTCGAGGTAAGTCCAAGTCTAATGGGCTAAAAGTTAAAATTCAGCATGTTTCCCCTACAGAACTTTCCATGGGGGCCTCCATATTTGTTTACATGCATAACCGCAGTAAAGATTTACCTGTTTTTGAGTGGGGTTTAATCTCACAATTTCATGTTTAAAAAATGCGTTTGGTAAAAATAAATGCTCTTATTTAATAAATGTTATTTATTAATTAATTAACAATTCTGAAAATGTATTTTGAAACATTCATCTGGCATTTTTTAATTTGTTTGACCTTTCACTACTGGCTCAGGTCACTCCTGGAAAGGGGCGTGGCCAAGCCCATGCTATATTTAAGATACCGCAACCTGAAACAATTTTAACAATTTTGTGTATGTTTTTGTATATTGTAGGTCCGGGGAAGATTTCACGAACAATGAATTAGTGGAGACTAAAGACGACGGTGTACTTTTTGTCCCCGATAAAGGATGGGTGCGCAGGTACATTAAATATTATGCGCCAAAAATATTTTATTTTGTATCAATTTGTATCGATTAATGTTTGATAACACAGCTATTTGTGTTTTTCTCTACTTGCCGAAAGTCAGGTGACGCATTTGGGATGGCGCGTTGTCGGTCATATGTCATCCGTTAACGTTTACTTCGTTAGGGTCTGAGTTTGTCATCCGATCTTTATCAAGCTTGGCCATATTGTTGATATTAATGCTGGCTCAAGTCTTTCAGAAATAAGTAAGATCGGATTAGTAAAACTGGAGTTATTACCTTTGATTTAGTTAAATAGGATACACTTTACTTTGTTAAGACTCTATCGTATTCTTCTTCCGATCTTTAACAAACTTGGTTAGACTGTTGATATAAATGAAAGTTCGAAAATCATCTAGCCTGGAGCAGTAACACCATATGTATAACCTTTGATTTAGTTAAATATCTAGTCTGTGTCTCATTAAGATGACTGGGCCTTCATTGTTTTTTATTTAATCTTACCAAAATCAGATTGATCGGTCTCACATTAGAATAATGGGCTTTACATTATTTAAGTATACTATATTTTATTTCGTTAGCCTCTATTATGAAAACTCTAGCATCTTTATTTTCCTTGCGATCTTTACCAAACTCGGCCAGAGTGTTAATATTAATAAAAAGGTGGACACATCATTCAAAAAAAAGCTAGATCGGTTTAGTAACACCAGATTTATGGTCTTTGACTAGTTGAAAAATGCTATATTTAAATCCCTAGATACTTCATTTTTACATGGTATTTTCCAAACTTGGTTGGAATATTGAATGACGGTTCGAACAAATTCAATAACCAGCCGAGTTTGAGCAGAAACAGCAGCCTGGGCCCTGTTTTATTAAACATCTTACAATAAGTCTCACATATTAAAATCGTTCACTTTTTTTCATCTAAGCATTTAATGTAGACACTTATGTGTTCACGTAGTGCAGAAATATCACATGTATAATAACAGGAATTAAAATCACGTTTATTTGAGAAGTGTAACTATAGTTAAGCATTCAAGAAATTGATTTACGATCAAAGTGGTCGTAAGTTGTTTCATAAAACGGGGCTCAGAGTCGTGGGCCTCACTCGATTGAATGAAAAGAGCTGTTTTGTTTTAAATTATTAACATTGTATGTCTTTCAATTGACATGCATTCATTACCAACTTGTTTATAATGTCAGATGCTGCTCGGACACGTTTGAATAACAGCCATTCAGTCTTACACACATTCTCTCCCCGACGACATCCAGCATCCACTCGATTTTTCTTATATATTCTTCTAAATATTTTGTTTGTGAATTTATCTCGATCATAGTAGAAAGTATGTACAAATTAAAAAAAAACAGCCATGTCGGACTATATATCTAGATATAGGCAAGTTGTGCTCCTTTAATTATTATGCTCCCCGAAATTTTCCGGTTAGCATATAGTTGCTGTCATGGAAGTCTTTACGTCCGTATGTCTGTATGTCCCGCTTTCTTGTCTTACGTTTTTCATCCGATTTTTACGAAACTTCACAGGAAGTATCAGCATGATTTCCAGTAGCGCATATTGTCAGGATGTTTCCGTTGAATGATTTTTGGCGGAGTCATGGGACCTTGAAGTTTCGTAGAAAAACAATTTGTCTGCTCAACTCCTGCATGTTTCGTCTGATATGCATGATACTATATTGGATGTCTAGTTTTGGCGGAGTTATGTGACTTTGAAGTTTTTCAAATGTAAATCAATTCCGCTCAACTCCGCCTAAATTTGTTTTATCTGATTTTCATGAAACTTGGTAGGAAGAATCAACATGATGCCTATTAGCCCATATTGTCAGGACATTTTGGTTACGGAACTTTGCAATTTTTAAAAAATAAATAAAGCGTGTCGGCTCAATTTCTCCTACATTTTTCATCCGATTGGAGCTGGGAACCGATTTCTTGTTTAATATGTTAATATATCATCTGATCTTTAGCTTGTTCAGAATGTTAATTTCAATTAAAGCTCGGCAATGAATTTTGAAAAACAGCTATATAAGCCACCCTATCCCCCACCTGCTCTCCATCTACTCCCCCAATCCCCCGACCCACGCAAGGTTTTAAGACGTTGACGTTTAAATTTTTGGTTAAATTCCACATAATCTGTGAGAAGATTGAGAAGATATAAACGTTACTTTGTGAATGTCGTGTGCATTTCAGGCCATCTTCAGATAAATGTATCAACCAGGTCGAGCTTGAACAAAATGCATGTTCGTACATCTGCGGCGTGCTTTACGATCCATTGAGACCCGGCTGGGTACAAAGGTATGTTTCGACATTTAGTCAACATAGTATGTGAATAGAGTATGAAAGGGGAAATATGTTAATCACCGAATAAGATGAATATAAAAGTACCGAAGTCTCTGTCGGTGCGTCCGTCCGTTACCGTTTCTCTTCCTAAACCGCTGAACGGAATTCAACCAAACTTAGGGTATGACTTCACAATATGATGACGGCGTGCAAGAGCAACTTTATTTTTGGCTCCGCACCCCGAGGCTCTGAGGTGGGGTGGTCGAAAGGTCAAATACACTAAAAATTCAATTACGTTGTCTTTTTTTCATATATTTGCTCAGAAATTGGTGTATGTAATCGTCTATCAAAGATAAACAGCATATCAAACGATTTTATTATTTCGAACTCGGACGTCTGGGAGAGTGGGACGGGGTGATTTGGGGTATTTTCTTGTGTAATTATGCCTCAATTAAAATATTATGCTGATGGCTCCGTACCCAGGGGCCTTCAGGGGGTCAAAAGGTCAAATACACTAAAAATTCAATTACACTCATTTTTCCAAATTTTTGCACATAACTTGGTGTATGTAATTATCTATGAAAGATAAACAACATATTAAACGATTTTATTATTTCGAACTCGGACGTCAGCCCGGGGGCCCAATAGGGGTATTTTTTATATTTTGTTTCAAATGAAACATTATTATGATGGGATTACATTGAATACATTTGTTTCCTCCTACGTCATCGGCGGGGCCTGAGGGAAGGGGCATCCATTACAAAAATAGTGCTGCTCCCATGATATATCACAGCCTATTAATGCTGCCTTGTTGGTTAGAGAATAGTTCATGGCGGGAATTTATTTATTTACAATGTCCCATTTTATTTGGATGACAGTAGGGGTTGTGTGAGAATTGGTGCACCTTAGAACCTGGTTTAAACCCCGAGCGGCCTTTTTTGCCACTGAACGTTCCAAGCCGGTAGCCCTAATGTCAACCCTTTTTTGTGTTTGTGACGTCATGTGTCTTTATTCTTTATTACTATTACCATTCACTTTTGTCTTTTTGCGTGTTTTGGGGTTTACTGTGTTCTGCGAAAGCTGCATTTTCTATTTGACTTTTATACTTATTTTTGTCGTATGATTTTATATACGGAGAAAGGGGGCTTTTAAATTAAATAGCGCTTATTCTAAAGTCGAAAACATATCAACATTGGCACTTTAATTCGTGTTTACTCATTCTTAATCAAATTATAATTCAATGTGTATGATTGTAGTTATCGTAAGTATTTCCGGGTTTATTTTTAGGAATAGATATAATCAGTTGGTTTATTATGTGAAAAGAACTTGAAGGCTGTAGACCTTCGGTGACAATAATTGTGTATAAGTCCCAATCACCAGGACTATGTTGCATGATACTTTATGAATTTGAAAAGACTTATGAAAATAAAAATAAATAGCATACCTCTTTATGCCTAGCACTTAACTTCAGATGGGGTCAACACAGATTCCTCCTAATTATGAGGAGAAAAGTGTTGAATATATATACGGTGACGTTTGATTGCTTACTTACATTGAACGACTTTAAAAAAAGTCAACAAGGAAATAAACTAAGATAACTGACATAGTTCAATAGAAATTAAATTTAATTTCATATATTCTATGTAACCATATCTACAGGTGAATTGCTGAAAATTTCATTCAAATTGATCAACATTAAACTAGTTAAATTCAAAATATAACAGTACTATTCTCAAAAGCAAAAGTCACAATATCCACCATTGGCGGCAATGCACGCCTGACATCTCTTACGCATATTGGATATACCAGGTATTAGTTTTGTGACTTTTGCTTTTGGGGGTCGTACTGTTATGCTCTGAATTTAACAAGTTTATTGTTGATCAATTTGAATGAAGTTTTCAGCAAATCAACTGTAGATATTGTTAAATAGAATAGATGACATTAAAATTTAGTTTCTATTGAAATATGTCAGTTATCTTAGTTTATTTCACTTGCGTTTTTATAGTCGTTCAGTGTATGTTAAAATGACGCTCATAAATTTGAAAAGTTTCATTATTTACAAAAGCACGTGCATATTTTGCTACCACATTGTACAAACATTAACTTGGCAATTATTGTATTCGTACAAGCATTACAACCAATGTATATACGGTATCCATGTACATAACATATTCTTATAAATTCGACTACATATTTTAGGTCAGATAGATCTACAGGTAAAACGTTAGATGAACAATACAAGAGTCTCGGAAATACGGAGATGTATAGTCTCATATTTCTCTTCGAACAAGGTTGGGTGAAAAGGTAGGTGATTGATCGAATGTGTGTAATATAGAGTATATTCCGAAACGTCATATATACTAATAGAAACTTCCCATAGTACATTATTTCGAATTGCAATAGACATCGGTCGTCTTAATGAAAACAAAATCGAGTTGCACTTGCACCAAGCTTGACCATAGCTCATCCAAAAATAATTCGAACACAATTATTTTGCATTAATGTTGGAATACGGTTCAAATTTACCCATATTTATTTTACAAGAGAAATAAAAAGAAAACAAGAGGGTCAAAATGGTCCTGAATCGCTCACTTGATGATCTTCGCAAGGATGACATTTTTTCAAACAGGAGTATACTTTCATACCAGAATGAAGGCGCAACATCACAAATTCTCGCGCCCGCCTTTAAGTGTTCAGGTCCAGTAAGTGTATATATGGTTATAGGGTGTGGGTAATGGTTTCCAAGTTATGTCTCATGTGGTGTGGATGGACACTGGGACCAATGCTGGTTATATGGTTGTATTCATCTTTTCATGCCCAGTAAGAGTATATATGGGTATATGGTCGGAATCTCAACGGTTTTCAGGTTATGACCCAGGGTCTAAAGTCCCCAGTGATGGGGACGGACCCTGAGGCCGATGCAGGTTGGATGGTTGTTCATGCTCAGAAGACGTATAACTGGTTTCAGAGAAGACAATATGTTAAGGTTGTTCCCTATGCAAGGCTATGTAAAACATGTGAACTCTCCGGTGGGGTCAAATTTGATCCCATGGTCACGATTTGATAGAGGACCATAAGCTTATGGTACATGCAATATATTAAACCTCTAGCTAGCTAAATGTAGTTTCAGAGTAGTTTTTTATAAATCTTCCTATATAACTCTTATATCCATCTATGACCCCAGGACAGGCCCAGATTTTATGCCAGGGTCATAATAGTATGCTACATGCAGTATATGAGGGCTCTATACTTTGTGGTCTCAGAGTAGAAGATTTTTTATTTTTTCTCTATATAATTCTATGTACAACATGTGATCACTCGGGCAGGGCCAACTTTAATGACAGGGTCGCAATATAAACAAACTTGGTAGAGGACCATAAGCTAATGGTAAATGCATAATATTAAACCTCTAGCTCAGGTAGTTTCAGAGAAGATTTTGTTTAAAGAGTTTTCTATACAACTCGATGTCAAACTGTAGCTCCTGGTGCGGGGTCAGATTTGAACCTAGAGTCAAAATTTGAACAAACTTGGTAGAGGACCATAAACAGATCTATATGTTATATATGAAAGCTCTGTGCCTTGTGGTTTTCGATAAGAATATGTTTCAAGTAGTTTTCCCTATGTAAATCTAGGGTCCCGTCTTAATTTCATTAATCGATGGGAAAAGTTATATTAGCAGGATTTTATAACGGATATTTGGACAATAAAACACGTTTAAAACATGTTTTACTGAAAAAATGCGAAAACCTGTTTAAAATTACCTATTAAATGTTATTTTACGATATGCAAACGTTTTAAGCCGAAATTAAGGTTTTATTTCATACCACAGCAAACCTCGTTTTCGCTTCTTGGACCAGGGGTTGGATGTGATATGAAAGTTTAAACTCGGACCATGTAATGAAACATGTGCCCCCTGGAACGGGGCTAAATTTGACTCAGGGTCAACATTTGAACAAAACTGGTAGAGGACCATAAGCTTATGGTTAATGCAAAATATTAAATCTCTGACTCTTCTAGCTTCTGGGAAGAATATTTTTTAAGTTGTTCCCTGTATCATTTTATGTAAAACTGTGACCCCAGAGGCGGGTCCGGATTTCACCTTAAGGTCACCATTTGAACAAACTTGGTAGAAAGAAATATAGAAAGATCGGACAGGGAAAGTAGCATTCAAGGAGGACAGTCAACCACAAAACACAGAAACAAACATAGAAACAGACAAACAAGAAGGCAAAAGTAATAATAAAAGTAACCGACATCACAAACACAAAAGGGTTGACGCTATATGTAATATATGAGAACTCTGTGACTTGTAAACCCCCAGTGGCCTAGTTTGCCACTGACCGTTCCAAGGCGGTAGCCCTATTGTCAACCCTTTTGTGGTTGTGATGTCGTTTGCATTTATTATTACTTTTGCCTTCTTGTTTGTCTGTTTGCGTGATTGTTTCTGTGTTTTGTGGTTGACAGTCCTCCTTGAATGCTACTTTCCCTGTCCGATCATTTTATATTTCTTTGTAGTTTTAGAGAAGAACATTAATTTTGTTAAGTGTTTTCCTATGTAAGTTTATGTAAAACATGTGGTGATCCCGGACCCTGGGGGTGCAAAATTTTACTCCAGGGTCACCATTTGAACAAATTTGGTAGAGGTCTATTAGCTGACAGCAAGTGCAAAATATTAAACCACTGGCTCTTGTTGTTTCAGAATATTTTTTTTGAATTTTTACCTAAATATGTATATGTAAAACATATGACCACTGAGACGGGCTAAATTTAACCACAGGGTCACGAATTGAACAAAATGGGTAGAGGACCATAAAAATATATAACAAAATAATAAACCTCTGCCTCTTGTTGTTTCAGAGAAGAAAATCTTTTCAAGTTTTTACATATATGTCTGTGAAAAACTGTGACCCCGACGCGGGACCAGATTTGACCCCAGGGTCAACCATTTGAAAAGGAAATTTGAGGACGATACGCTTGCAGTAAATGAAAAATATTAAACCTCTGGCTCTTGTAGTTTTCCTATATACGTCCATGTAAAATATATGCCCCTGGGGCGGGCCCGAATTTGTTCCCGGTGACTTAATTTGAACAAATTATTGGGATGACAGTAGGGTAAGTGTGTGGTTTGGTGCACCCTAGAACCTGGTTTAAACCCCGAGCGTCCTTTTTTGCCACTGACCGTTCCAAGGCGGTAGCCCTATTGTCAACCCTTTTTGTGTTTGTGACGTGACGTCATATGCCTTTACATTGCCATTCATGTTTGTCGTTTTGCGTATTTTTGATAGTCCATGGATGGCAATCATTAATAAAGACAAACTTTCGAAATCGGTTAAGTGGTTCTTGAGAAAAAGATGTTAAAGGCCAGTAGAACTTATGCGATCCCGAGTTGTCCGTCGTCCGTCCGTCCGTTGTCCGTCCGTTAACTTTTGTATTTTTGACGCGATAGGGACTTCATTATTAATCAGATCTTTACGAAACTTTGCCAGGGTCTTTATATCAATGACAGCTCGAATGAGTTCGGAAACCAGCCAGATCGGTGTAGTGTCACCACAGTTATGGCCCTTGTTTTGCTGAAAATGCCATATTAAGCATTTTTACACTCTAGCACCTTCATTTTGTATTTGATCTTTACGAAACTTTGCCAGCTAATTTTATCAATGGATGCTCAAAGGATTTTGAAGACCAGTCAGATCGAATTAGTAACACCAAAGTTATGGCCCTTGTTTTACTGAAAAATGCCATTGTCTTCCTTGTGACCACTCTAGCACCTTATTTATTATTTGATCTTTACCAAACCGGCACTGATTGTTAATATCAATGAAAGCTCGAATGAGTCTTAAAACCAGCCAAAAATGCGGAGTTATGGCCCGTGATTTGCTGAAAAATGCCATATTCTGCCTTGTGAACACTCTAGCACCTTCATTTATTATTTGATCTTTACCAAACTTGCACAGCTTGTTTATATCAATGTAATCTCAATTTTTTTGAAAACCAGGTAAATCGAATTAGTAACACTACATTTATGGCCCTTGTTTTGCTGAAAATGCCATTTTCTGCCTTGTGACCATTTTCGCACCTTTATTTATTATTTGATTTTTACTAAACTTGCACATATTGTTAATATCAACCAAAGCTCGGACAAGTTCGAAAACACGCGAGATCAGACTAGTAACACCAGAGTTATGGTCCTTGATTTATTTAAAAATGCTTTATTTTGTCTCGTTAAGATGATAGGGCTTTCCTTTTTCATCCGATCTTTGCCAGACTTTATCAGGTTGCTAATATCTATGAAAGCTTGGACAAGTACGAAAACCAGTAATATTGGGTTAGTAATACCGGAGTTATGGTCCATGATTTAGTTAAAATGTTGTATTTTGCCTCGTTAAGAGGATAGGGCCTTCATTTGACCGGATTTCAACGAACGTTTGCAGGGATGATCAGTATCAAGCCTAGTTGTGCATATCGTCACCGTGTTCCGGTTGAATGATTTTGGCAGAGTTTTGGCCTTCTAAAGGTTTTAATACACAGACATTTTCTGGACTAGTTCTCCTGAACCCTTGAGCGGATTTCAGCGAAAATTGGCAAGGTTGATCAGTATCAAGCCTATTTGTGCGTACCGTTGCCGTGTTCCAGTTGAATGATTTTTCGCGGAGTTATGTCCCTTTAAAGGTTTTAATAGAGAAACTTTGTCGAGATTAGTCTCTTCTGAACTCATGGCCGGATTTCAACGAAACGTTTTAGGGATGATCAGTACTAGTCCTAGTTATGCATATCATCGCCGTGTTACGGTTGAATGAATTTTGTCGGAGTTATGGCTCCTTCTACACAAACTTTATCCGCACTAGTTTTCCTGAATCCCAGGCTGGATTTCAGTGAAACTTGGCAGGAATGATCAGTACCAAGCCTAGTTGCACATATCGATGTCGTTTTTTCCACCACAGACTCCATATAGCAAGTAGAGCGATACAGTCCCTCTTGGGCCTCTTGCTTTTTAATTGGGAGCTTAAGGACTCTTGTTGGATCAGTTTTACATAGAGTTATAGGGACGAATTTCAAAAACCTTCTTCTCTGAAACTAGAGCTAAAGGTTTAATATTTTTAATATAATACTTATGGATCCTCGACAAAGTTTGTTCAAATGGTGAGCCTAGGGTCAAGTTTGGCCTCGCCCCAGGGGTCACAGTTTTACAGACTGATATAGAGAAAAACTTAAACAATCTTCTCTGAAATTACAAGAGCCAACGGTTTAATATTTTGTATTTACCATCAGCTTATGGTCCTCTACCAAATTGATTCAAATGGTGACCTTGTGGTCAAATTTGGCTCGCCCCTTTGTCACATGGCAAACTTGTTAAAATTGAGTGTTTATATTAACGAAAGTTTGATTTGTTTTAAAGCTACCCAAATTTGAGCCAAATACATCCCTCCACCTATATCTTGGTAATTGAAGACACTTTTTTAAAAAGTAGTTTGATACTGCCATATCTGACACACAATCCTTCTATCCCCCACCCCACCCCACCATGGACTCCATATAGTCAGTAGAGCAATACAAACCGCCCTCTTGGGCCTCTTGTTTAAGGTTTTGACCATATATGGTAATGGCAGCCATTTTGGATGCGACCTACTTTTAACAAATTTGAAAGCCATTGACCTAGGATCATCCATGTGAATTTGGTCAAAATTGACCAAGTGATTTCTGAGGAGAAGGTTTGAAGCAAACGTTAACGACGACGGTAGAAGGGTGATCTCAATACCTTTGGCTCGTGATCTAAACAAAATAAAATATATATATAATGTGGGGCGTTATGAGTTCCGTTTTATGAGTTCCGTTTCATGAGTAAGTTTCGTTTTATGAGTGCCGTTTTATGAGTTAGTTCCGTTTAATGAATTATCTAAAATGCTTTGCATTCAGTAAAGCTATAAATTATGACATCATTGCAGGGAAAACGATCCAAAAATTCCATATCCTACTGGTTTGCACAAATTATACGTGAATGGGATGATTTATGACCCCATGGAAGGAGGCTGGGTATCAAGGTAAACCATTTATTCTGGTATGTACCGTGTGTTATGTATTTGCCTGTGTTATATAGATAATGTCGACCTTGAGGTGTACAACCAGACTTGCTGTAGAATTTGACGGCGCAAAAAAGAAGAGGCATTCAGGTGCAAACAGGTACATACGACCTCATTGTATGTATTTCATAGGCTGAATACTGTTGACACGGAATCATAATAACCAGCTAATGTAAATGGTGTGTGGTATGTATAGTACATTATGTTTGAAAACAAAGACACCAGTCACACGAAAAGAGACTAGTTTGTTGTAAAATATGGAACAATCAGTCGAATGCAAGTGAATAACGACAGTCGACGTAGAAGTCAGGTGTATAACCAATATAACTAAAACCAAATAGCATTAACATAGTGAAACCTTTTATCAATCTGTTTAGCTATACACATTAAGCTCTATTTGTCTTTAATAGCTGACCTACAGTCCGTAAATTATTGAACTATATACAAAAGCAATATGTCCAAACACTGCATTGATATGTGTAAGAGTGCATATTATATGTCTGACTCACGACTTAAACAGTAAAGTTATTTCATATTTAGAAAATCATAATTAGAGGCCCAACTGTGGTCCTTTAATGCTACATTTCCTATTCGACTTTTATATATTACTTTTATTATATTTTCTAATGCAATACTAATAACTTTTGTGTATTGTAGAAAATCTTATCGTTGCATCAACCAACCTGAAGATCGCCTAGAGTGTGACAGCATAGTCTATGCTCACGGGACAGGATGGGTGCGTGTTGAAGATAGGTATGGGAAAAAAGCAAGTCTCCATGTCTGCCTTATGCAAAACACAATATAGAAATTAATTTAAGGCTGTATGTTATGCCTCAGTCATATAAATTTCACTTTAAAAAAGGATATTTGTTGATTTGGGGGTGAACATAGGATTTACTTCCAGCGAGAAGTGAGAACAGTTAATAAGCTTTATGAGTTAAGCACGAGTAAAAATAATTGTTTTCTCACTTCGAGATGTAAAATAAATAACATATTCACGATAAATCAACAAAATTAATATATCATCTACTCAAACTCGTAATTTTAATGAAAATAAACGTTTGAATACTTCGCGATGAAGAAAAATGTTATTTACGACTAAAGAACACATCCCCTTTTTTTTTTTTTTGCATTAAAATCAAATGAAAGCAGAAACAAAATGTGTTCAGCAAGACAAACGAATCGATAATGTGATATTATTATAAATGTGTTCGTAGATACAGATCCCCTCCCCCAAACAAAATCGTAACGCAACACTCAATCTCCATGTTATGAACCTGTCTGCCAAATATATTTTGATCCAATCATTTATTGATGAGTTATTTCCAGGACACTTGACCTATGTTGGCGGGAGAATTACGCAAAATTCCAACTCTTTGGTGTGAACCTTTCTGTTAAATTTCTTTTTGATCCAATCATTCATTGCAGGATAATGGCTCGGACACAATTTTGACCTCAAACCTTCACCGCGACTTTAGGTTGGCAAAACTTGCGTGAGACATATTGTCTCTATTCGACGATTTTTTCTGACAAATCGTTTTGCATCGAATTTATTCCTGAGTTCGACTTTTGTCCTTCACCGCGACCTTAACCTTGATTCTATGTTTGTGATATATATACGCGACACATTGTCTCTATGTGACGAACCTTTCAGCAAAATATATTTTTGATCCAATCATTTATTGCAGAGTTTTGTTCCGCACACTAAAGCGTATGCTGTAAAGCTGTATGCACCCTCCGCCTGTATAGGTGGCGGGGGCATAAACATATCCGGTATTTCACTGGAAAGTATATAATAAAACATTTACGTTAACGTAATACATATCTGCGTCCGCATCATGTACATGTATGTAAGATCTGAGCTGTTTCGTTTATTATGAAGAGTCCCTTTGCCGCATACTATTGTTCATGCATTATATTTATATTGTATTGTGTTGTCCCAAGACTCTGACTTATTATTTAATATAGGTACTTCTAAACTGTCATTAGAGTAAATTATCTTTCATATTGAGAGTTTAATACAGTAATATCAATAATCGAAATCATGCACATAATGGGTGATATCGTAGTACGTCAATGTGTAAGTCTACGACGTCTAGTAAAGATGACACATCTTAAATATATGTTAAACATAACCTGTATGAGCCGCCGAATCTACCCAACATGATATTTTCTTTTGTCAAACGATTAAACGCTGAGACAATCCGTTCTACCACCACGTTTTTCATCATAATCATAAACGAAACCATCATCTTCTTGTGTAATTATAAAACAGATCACGCAATATAACTGTTATGGAATACCTACGCCGACTCATTTAATAACAGTTTTCAATCGTTGTAACTTTTAAAAGGTGTCAACTAATACGATTCTACCATAATCAAAACTGTTCTGCTTATTAATTTATATTGTGTTAAATACACATATTACACAACATAACTTTACAAGAAGCGCACATCCAGCTGATACAGTGAAACTTTTCAGTTGGTGTGTATTGATCTGACAAAAACGTTTGTTAATCGTTATTGCCCCTAGTCCAAATCGTTGGTCGATCAACAAGTGACACACTTTCACATTGAGGTAGGTTATGGACTCCGTTTATGATCACTTTAATCCGGTAAAATTCATTAGTAGCGACTATGAAAAAGATAATTTATTTGTAGCGTTCATTTATGTTATCATTTGCTTTTGCTGTTGTCTTTTTCGAAAACAGTAAAACACCAATTACTGTCGAACATCTTGTTGTTGTATTTTCCATGTAAAGACTAAGGATAAAGTTTAAGAAACACGCATTATTTTTAACTGAAAATCTCAACATCTAGGACATTTAGGAAATGATAGAATTATCAGGAGTTTTGAACGTTAAATATTATATAAGTGACGAAATTCCAGTTCTTAAAATGACCACAGATAGAACGCGACTTGTGACGTCCGTCGTAAAGTGACATGTACTTCTGTTACAATTTTAACGTTTTCATAAAAAGTTCGAGTCATAAAAACAATATATGGATTTCAATGCAGTCGCAAATTAATATGTCAAGGCTTATTTAAGGCTAACATTTGATAAGCAAATATAATTTTAAAACATCCTATTAAAATGATCAATGAGTTGTTTACCCTATATGGTTAAGAATGCTGTGCTTCGTTAATAATCTACAATGACCATACTTTATGCAATACCCATAAGTTTCCAAATTAACGCCCAGTGACCTACTTTTTTTTCTTGAAACTTGAAATATGACATACATGCTATTTGGGTTTCAATTTTGAGGACTTTGAAGTAATGATGTCAATGTCATTAAAGGGATACAGTCAAGTTTGTAATCTTAACTCTTAAATGATCTTAAATGATGGCCCTACAAAACACTTTAAAGATGTCTGTTTTTTATGAAATTATGTCGTGACCCCAGAAGTAAGTATATAATGTCAAAGGTAGGTAAGATAACTATTTTGATATTTTCTATATTTGTGAAAATTAATATTTTTCCATCCCACATATTTTTTCTAACACATATATTACGCGTAATGTATTGGGTTCAAACTGTGTATACCGTTTGCATACGCTTTTCCTTTCATTCCAAACTCTTTTGAGATTATGTTGGCAAAGACACCTCGATTTAAAGTCCCCGATAATACAATTAGGTTAATAACTTATTAAAGTTGTCCCTATAGTGACTATTTTCAAGATCCATGAAGTGCAGCCTCGAGGTCCAATGGTTGGAGTGCTGGCATGTGCAACGTAAGGTCATAATGTCAAACTCCGCTGGACTCTGGTCTCTTCAATTCTCATTTCTCACTATCATTCGACAAAAAAAAACGACTTCTCCACCTTAAACACTTCTTCATGATTAAAAATGATCACACTGCTGACTCTGACGATGTCCGCTATAAGGAGAAATTCTGTAGACAGACATAGTGCCCGTTGTGAGTACCAAGGGGAGACTGCTTCACAATAATAGGTAATCAAAACCGATATAGCAGCAATTTCCAAAAAACAGTCAGACCCAAGGGAAAAAAGAGAAAATCTGTCAAACTGCTTGTTTATTTCGATGAAACTTTATTTGAAAAAAACAGCCAGATCAAACTATAAATGGCTGGTATACGGTTATTGAATTACTTGAAAAATGCAATATTAACCATTGTGGATACCCATGGCTCACTTACATGTGTTTATGAGCACACTAATAATAATATCTACAACCAGTTCTGAAACTAACATTTTATACATTTTAAATGGCAGAGTTACTCCTTTGAATCAGAATGTTTATCGCCATAGACTATCGGACAAGTTCTAAGCAATACTTTATTAAACTGACAGCGTAATGCCCGTAACTGTATTTGAATTGCGAACTATAGATCCTTAACACATGTGACAACTATTTGAATTATTTTCCATTAAAAACTGGATTATTTGTTTCGCTATATTTAACTTAAGTTTTGCAAAATACTCATGCATTAATGTGTAGGCCATTCGGGCAAAATAAGACAAAGCGATTCAGAGACAAAAATAAAATGCAAAATAAATCTCTGCAAAATTCAAAATAAACCAACGCGTAAACTAAAAATAATAAAAGGCAACGTTCAAAATTCAGAAGACATGATTGTAAAAATGAAAGACAATTCATTTGAAAGTCATCCATGCAAAACTAATGACATCATGGCAAATGTAAATAAGGTTAGTTAAATGTAGAAGTTGTTAGTTGAAAATACATCGGAGGGGCGTTGCAAACTGGAGATAACCGCTGAGAATTACAGAAGTTTCGTACCGTGTACGTTTCGGATACTGTACGTTTCGGATACATGTTGTTTCCTACACACCTTTGACAGGCCTGAACACATTGCAGTAACACGCAGATGCACTAGTCTCGATCACTCAGCCGTATGCCCTTCTTTTCTGAGCGAACTCCTAATTGACGCACATTGCGTAAGTCTGGGTGACAGAGACTAGCAGACGCACATTTGACGCTCTATTTTTCAGGGGGAATCATGTTGATTGTGAAGTCAGATGTCCGCGCATTGATGGCTTGCACTATTCAAGCTCTCAAGGATGCTGGGTATACAGGTATAGACTTAATATGCGTTGTTGTTATGTTTTCTACTTGGCATACATATGTAAACTATACTCAAGAAAGATAATGTTGAGGTCAATATATTGTTCAATTCTGTGAAATATATTTTCAATTTCGAAAATTGATGTTTACGAGTTAGTATTTATATATTTGTGAACAATTAAGATTGTTTCATATTGATTTTAGGTCATTATATCAAAGATTCACGCTCAAAGTCACATTTACTAAAAGTTGCAAAAATCTACCAAAATTTTACATAATATTCTATTAAAAATTGGTGAAAACGAGGGCTCAACAAAAACATATAAGTACATTTGACCTCCTTGTGTTAGTATGACATTTAAATGTGTTTATATATTGCAGAGGTTCTCCAGATCAGAAAAATAAAAAAGTAGTTATACCCTTGAACGAGAAAAGAGACGGAACAATGATACATGGAGGTGACAAATTGATTTATGACCCATTTCGAGGAGGATGGATAGAAAGGTAGATCAGTGACTTTAAACATTGATTATTATGACGTGCGATGAATATTACAGTTAAATCTTCACATCTAAACAGTAGTTTCTATTTTACTAATGGCATTTTGCATGAGGAAATGTCAAACGTGTAAAGTAATTAATGTGAAAGCTAAATGATCTCTATTAAAGTCCATAACACTGTGTGTGGAATGATGTCATCCTGGTCATGGCAATATCAAGGGGTACACATCGTATCTACATTTACCACAGGCAGCATTATATTTTAAACAGAATAAAAAAAAGTTTTTATTGAAGCACAGACGTCACTTCAAATGTATGGTCAGTTTCATTGTGTTTTAGTACATTTATATCATCTGCGATTTATAGAGGATCTTACATGAGTGCCAGTTTAATATTAACTTTAATAAACGAGTTGTATAAAATTATCGATTTTATCCAATGAGTTTAATAGTTCAATATTAAAAAGGCAGGAATGAGAGATTCTATTTTTCACATAACTCCAAAGAATGCCACATAAGGAACATTTTTTGTTGTAGCTCCCTTGTAGCTTCAAATATATAACGTTATCGTATGATGACGTCGTATGTTTGTACGCTTGCGTCGTATGTTGACTCGATCTTTTTCGTACGCCACCGAACAACGAAACTACCTGAACGGTTTCCGTAATTCGGTATGTTAAACGGTTACGGAAATCGACGAGGCAATTCCGTTGCACACCAAGCTTAACGGAAAGGACCGAACGATGATTCGGCCTTCATTTGCATATATTACTAGTGAAATATGATAACTATATCATGGTTTTATTACACTCCCACGCCTCAAGTTCTGTGACAAAATGTAAAATGATACATAACATAATTAAAAACTGCTGCTTTGCGGAATAAGATAAAATATGAGTATAAGCTTGTTGAAGTGCGTTGTATACCATAGATATATAGCGGTACTACGTCGAAACAATAAGTAGAAATGATCCATAATAGTTCAATAGTTCATTGGTAGAACCTGTCTCAGTTATAATCTTTGTGTAAATGATAGCATATACATATCGCATTCATGAGAGGGCGATAATAATAATTTTCACCTTGAGGATATGATCAATATTCGAAGGATGAAAATTCTTACTATCAGCCTCTCATGAATGCGAAATTTATTTTATTATACCGACATCCCCTCGGGCCAAAATAAGGTTCATCTTAAGTGGAGATTTCACTTTGTCTGATTTTTTTTTTCTAAAACAATTTTTTGCAAAACGTTGCTATGAAAGTTATATCATTGGAAATAACTTAACTTTGAAAATGAGTGGTAGTTTATTGAAATGGGTTACGTACTTTTGAAGTTATTGCAATATTATGTTATTTTAAACGGTATGACGCGCCTCGGTTTGAACGTGTATCGTAAGTAAAGTAAGTAAATTGAAAAGTGATATTTATATATAAAATGTACATGCAGGTACAGACACGCATATATTAATCAATGAATCAAAACATTATACAACAGGACCTATGGGCCTATAAGTACAAAGGGCATATCAAATGTTCAAGTTCTACTTCAAACACATTATGATACAATTATCTTAAACTATTATCTATTTTCTGGTAGGTATCAATATATATGTAAACAAACAAAAGAGAATAAGTTTCATATTGCAGATTAATCCTTTCTTTCTTTCTATATATACTGCTCTCTGTCCTGTCGGACCAAATTGGCAGGAAGTGATGACATGTTAAAATGATTTAACATTTCCAAATATCAAGCAAAATACAATAGTTGCCTACTGAATGAGTCATCGATTAAAACTATAGGCAATAAGTAGTTAAGAGGTTTAACTGATAACATCTGCCTTAGTGTTACATTTTGTGATTTGAACCCCACTACTGTTTTAGAGGAGACCCTCGCGGGGCTGATACTATTTCACAGTTGAATTGTTCTTGGGAACTATCAGATCGGATGTATTGAAGCTCATGATTCGCTCTCATTCTTCTGGAAGTAGGTGTTGGGAGTTGGTTGTATTTATATATTATGACCTGGTCAATTTTATTTTGTGGAAGATTAAGAGGCTTGCTTGATTGCGACGGGATTCAAGGGTGGGCCACTTAAAACCACTGAGAATGTTCTCCACGTGACTAGTGTTGTGCCATCTTCTACATGATCATCTTGCTGCAGTTCGCCGGACTTATTCTTACGTGTTTATATTAGTTTATGTATATAAACATATGTACCTGGGAGGCATATGTTAACTGTTTGCGAACTAATTTCCTGTGAGCAGTAGACGTAGTTTCTTTAGTGGGGGCAAAACCTTACTGGATATAGTATCAGTATGAGGGCCCAGTCCATAGTATCCGTAATAGTTACTCCGAGATACTTGGCTGAGGAAACGTTATCCAGAATTTGGCTATTGAGGGTGTTATACGTATATACAAGTATATTTATATAGTACACAACTTCTACTTAAACAAAACATCTCGAATTTTAAGGTAGGCTTTCACATGATATTTAGCAACTTTTCTTGCATTTGACTTTAAAAGGTAACACAGTTTCTCATTATTCGTAAGACACGTGTAAGAATTGTCCATTAAGTTGTTCATGAAATACTGTTTAATGTTTATTATAACAGTTTGCACAGGGCAAATAAATAGAAAATTTTATTCGTCCTCAATTTCACTTAACTGGCACAATTTACAGAGTCTTTGCTCAACATTTTCTCTCATAAAGCGTCCTGTTTCTTCTCTCAGAGGCAATATACCGGAACTGTGCTAATAATGCTCGTTCATTTTTTCTAAGATTTAATCTAAGATAAGTCTCACATTGATTGTCGGCCACTAGAAAGCCCCAGGTCTCCCGCTTCGGCGACCGATATCGTAGACGCATGTTCGTGTATTTCTGACGTTAGATGGCTTACCGACATTACTACTGGCACTGCAACTAGGAGTAGTATGTTACTTAGATGAACTCTGACTTTGCAACGAAGATGGACCTGGGTTCGGCTCTATCCCACCATTACCAACAGTACACCGAGTCCGCATAGTAGACGAATTGTCAGCTTAATTTGATTTTACACACTTTTGACGTCCTCAAATATTCCTTAGACTTACCGGCCACACAAAAACAACATATTTGGCCCTCCATTGGTCCACAGATACTCCCATTTTTACAGTTTGCAGAATTATCACTCACACTCACAAAAAAAACATGTCCGACGTGACCGGATGTAGGCGGCGAATGTGTCCTTCAATTTTTATATATGTTCTTAACTTAGACACTTTCTTCACATCTGTTTCTCAGATATTTGAATATAAGTTAACATTCTTTCTTCGAACAATATCAAGATTAACTATAGCTCGATTTTTATTAGATTCTAACCGATTAAGATAAGACATTGATGTATCCGCAATGACCGGGGACAAATATTAACAAGTTATATGGTATATCATCAAAACCAATCGCTAACTTTGATTTTGCGTGCATTCCAATGTTCGTTACTGCTTCTATGGAGATTGCTCATTTTGGACATATAAGGGATATTTCTTGTTATCTTCGATCAACAGTTGATGCACGTTAGCTTAGAACATAACTTTTTTAAAGTCTGTTTTCTATTTATCGTACACTGACCTTTCATCGCGTAAAACTTTGCCCTGAGTGTCAATGATCGTGGACAAAATTGCTTAATTTTGTCCTAGAAATATTTCCTGTTAGTTGAAGAATTGTCCTCAATATTGTTCACTATTGATTGTATATATAAGTGAAAACATTACTTTTCTCTGAACATTTTAACTGCCATTACATCAACTCCGATAGAAGGAGATCAAACTTTTACAAGGTCCATTGTAAATCTACTTGTGTTTCTATATGTAGTCGTGTGTCCCTTTAAACACTGAATAACGTTTGGCGTTTCTGTCCTAAATACAATAGTAATGTTCATGTTCAATGTGGTTTGCAGGTCCAAATCAGATTACAAATTAGAAAACAAGGTCATATGTTGGACAAATGGCGGCATGATATATGACATAGAGAACGGTGGTGGATGGATTGAAATTGAAAGGTAATACACAAACAATAATTTCAGCCATTTGATTAATTTTAGTCTAATAAAGTTGGGGGAAAAGTTTATTTTTCTAATGTTTTAAACTGGTCTAAGGTTCCCACCAACTACTCAATAATACGGTGACTGCGATAGTAGGATGGAACCATTCCCGGATTAATGAATTTTCCTACGTTTTTATTTTTTGAGTTGAGTTCCAAGGGATATCCTTTGTTACGCAGGACAGTGAAATTAACGCCGCCATCCAACGAACGAATTACATCAGACTTAGAGATTGAATAAGCTTTAGGTAAAATTAAAAGAACAGTAACTATCATGTTCTACTATTATCCTTATATATATTTGCCTTTACTTGTCTTCTTTATTGCATATTGCCGCAACTTAGTGAAAAACAAGCACACTTTCAAATATGTATGTATCAAATATCACAACATTTATAGATTCATTATTTTGATATTGCACGATATAACACCGTTTTCGCGTCAACAACACACAGATAAGCGACACATCAATATGATACACGGCTTTATTAAACATAATAGTAGGCGACACAATTCATTGTGATTATGTCTAGTAAGTCTACTATACCATATCAGAAATATTCATATACATCGTAATAAAATATTAGCATCTTTCAAGTATGTTTAAGTATCGTGCAACATAAAATCGTGTCGTTCTATGTTTGGCATACTAATAACTAAAAATCAAAATTATATTGCTGTTATTAATAATATCATGATATATGTTTATTTCAATGGTAGTTTACAGAAAGGGTGGTGAAGACAGGGTTACCGACTGACTTCTGTAAATTGTGTTTTGAACATTGACAACCGTTTGTTTCTTCTATGGTTAATAATAACCATTCAAACTTCAACTCAGCAGTGCCTGAATCTGTTTACATTTGATCCCCTATGAGTTTTCACCAACTGTCTTTCTTTCACTCCTCTATTTTCCCATACATGTAATGTTTCCTTTTGTACCGCATTAAAATATACTAATTGTGGTTTAAAATGTTAGTATGAATGTTAACTGTCCTACTAGTGATACTTCTAATGAAATTATATAGGGACTAATGACACGTGTAGAATTTGTGACCAAACCCTTTTTCAAACAAATGTAAAATGTTGCAAATAAATAAATAAATGTTTAAATCAACACACCCGATTGACACATCACTCTTAGTATTGAACACGTCGAAAAACGTATTAAGAGTTTTGACAAGTGTTGGTTTTAATTTTGACAACGTTAATTCCAACCCCGCACATCCTCCGATATTTTTCGACTTTTCGGCGAGAACAATAACACCAGAACCTGTCAGAGTTTAAGCGTTTCCGTACGACTGAGCATGCTCTTACATAAATTAACACTTTAAATGAGGCTCTATAAACTGCTGGAATTTAAAAACAAATAACTGTAAGACAATTGAAATAATTGATTATTGGGTTATATGCAAAACGGGCCGGCTTTATCTAATATAGCCCCAAACCGCGCGCAGTATCACGTTTTTATTGGTTGGGTGTCCCATAGTTGATGCCTGTGCCCGAATGCTTGCTCGTCATAATTACTATTATATTTTATTATTGATATGTACTTACTTTCTTACTTGCTTAATTACGTACTTACTTACTTACACTTACTTACTTACTTACTTATTATTACAGATTGTGAACACTAGGACAGTCAGTCATCAAGCAGTTGCTTTACAACACGCCGATAACGATGTCACATATATTAAACAGGAATGCCTATTTTACTTGCAAGACAATGTATAGTGGAAAAGGTGTTATATGCATGTATAATACACTCATTGATACAATATCTGTTAGAGTTAGTGTTGTATAATAGAAACAAACCTCTCTAAATTATACAATCTCTAATATATATATATTTAAAAATGTCTACATATTAAAGGCTAAATGAAATCGACGTTGTTCAACACATATTGGATGTATATAAACGTATTATTTTGTAAGCGCACAGTGTCTCAGAAAAATACATACGTAACACTTAAAACTATTAGGCGTTGAATAAAAAATTCAAAAAGATATGCAACTTTTTATTACATACCCCATCCAACCCGTTCTCAAAGAAGCGAAAACGGGGTTGGCTGGGGTATGAAATAAAACCTTAATTTCGGCCTAAAAAGTTTGCATATTGTAATTGTAAACAGGTTATCGCATGATTTCAGTACAACACATTTTTCAACGTGTTTTTGTCAAAATATCCATTATAATAGAATTAATGCGGGAACACGTAATGGATAACATTGTATTTGTTTAAAATGAAGGTGAGTTTGAGTAAGTGTCAGTCAGTATGTTTTTGTTTGTTTTGTGTAAATTGTGTAAATAATTTGTGAATTTTGTTTACGTATGTTGATATTTGTAATTTTCTGATCGTGTAGTGATACACATTTAAAGCGGCTGTGGTCATCATTTTTTTGCGGTAAATCATTTGGCGCAGAAAAACAAATTATCGACTATAAATATGGTAAAATATGCCCTGAACAAACATAAGGTAAGATTGTCCATGACAAAACTCATGGTAGAAACCTGTATTATTCGGAGTTGTGAAAAAATCAGGTTTGAAAACCTAGTTTTGTATATTTAAATAAATGTGTTGTGTATACGAAACATTAAATGTGTTATCACTGATGAAAGTAATAAGAAGACGCTTTGGTTATGTCAATTCATGCATGTAAAAAATGTACCATGACAAGTCGAATTCTTTAATGTAAATATAGTAGTCTTGGATGGCAAGTCGAATTCCTGAATGTATATCATGTAGTCTTGGTTGACATATCGAATTAATGCAGGTAAATCAAAAACTCTAGGCTGGCATGTCGAATTCATGGATGTAAATAAATTAGTCTTGGCTGACATGTCGAATCCGTGCATATTGATTATGACGTCTTGGCTGACATGTCGAATTCATGCATGTAAATTATGATGTTTTAGCAGGTATGTCAACATTATGCATGTCAATATATTAGTCTTGGGAGCATGTCAAATTATTGTATGTAAATAAATTAGTCCTGGCTAGAATGTCAAATTCATGCATGCCGATAGTGTAGTATAGGCATGTCTAAATAGTGCATGCAAATAGTGTAGTATTGGCTGGCGTGTAGAATTAGTGAATGCAAATAGTGTAGTATTGGCTGGCATATAGAATTATTGAATGCAAATAGTGTAGTATTGGCTGGCATGTAGAATTATTGAGTGCAAATAGTGTAGTATTGACTGGCATGTATAATTATTGAATGCAAATAATGTAGTCCTGGCTGGCATGTAGAATTATTGAGTGCAAATAGTGTAGTATTGACTGGCATGTAGAATTATTGAATGCAAATAGTATAGTATTGGCTGGCATGTAGAATTATTGAATGCAAATAATGTAGTCCTGGCTGGCATGTAGAATTATGAACTGGTATGTATAATTATTGAATGCAAATAGTGTGGTATTGGCTGACATGTATAATTATTGAATGAAAATGGTGTAGTATTGGCTGGCATGTATAATTATTGAATGAAAATAGTGTAGTATTGGCTGGCATGTAGAATTGTTGAATGCAAATAGTGTAGTATTGGCTCGCACGTATAATTATTCCATGCAAATAGTGTATTATTGACTAACATGTAGAATTAGAAAATACAAATAGTGTAGTATTGGCTGGCATGTAGAATTATTGAATGCAAATAGTGTAGTATTGGCTGGCATGTAGAATTATTGAGTGCAAATAGTGTAGTATTGACTGGGATGTAGAATTATTGAATGCAAATAGTGTATTATTGGCTGGCATGTAGAATTACTGAATGCAAATAGTGTAGTATTGGCTGACATGTAGAATTATTGAATGATAATAGTGTAGTATTGGCTGGCATGTAGAATTGTTGAATGCAAATAGTGTAATATTGGCTCGCATGTATAATTATTGAATGCTGGCATGTCGAATTATTGAATGCAATCAGTATAGTCCTGGCTAGCATGTCGAAGTATTGCATGCACATTTTGGAATATTGGCTGGTATGTCGAATTATTGCATGCAAATAGTGAAGTATTGGCCGACATGTCGAATTATTTCATGCAATTAGTGTAGTCATGGCGGGCATGTCAAATTATTGCATGCAAATACTGTAGTATTGTCTGGCATGTCAAAATATTCATGCAAATAGTGTAGCCTGGCTGGTATGTCAAATCATTGCATGCAAATAGTGTAGTATTGGTTGGCATGTAGAAATACTGCATGCACATGTTGTAGTATTGACTGGCATGTCGAAATATTGCATGCACATAGTGTAGTCCTGACTGGCATGTCGAATTAGTGTATGCAAATAGTGTAGTCCTGGCTGGCATGTCGAAATATTGCATGCAAATAGTTTAGTCCTGGCTGGCATGTCGAAATATTGCATGCAAATAGTGTAGTATTGGCTAGCATGTCGGATTATTAAATGCAAATAGTGTAGTATTGGCTGGCATGTCGAAATATTGCATGCAAATAGTATAGTATTGGCTTGCATGTCGAATTATTATTGCATGCAAATATTGTAGTATTTGCTGGCATGTGTAAATATTGTATGCAAATAGTGTAGACCTGGCAATAAGAAGTAGCATTAAGCTGTAAGAAATTGGTGACGTTGTTAACTTTATTTTTGGAATATTTAAAGGAACAGCATGTGAAACAAGTTTAAAGAAAATAATTCGAACCTTTCAAATCAAAGCGAGAAGTTCTATAATGAAAACAAAATGACAAAAACGTTTTGAGTTGCATATTGAAACATACAATCCATTGTCAGGGCGGGCATTTCTCGGTTATAAAAAAGAAAATTAGCCTTGCATATGCAAACAAAGCTTATACGATCACTGAGAAAAGACGATACGTTTTGAATCGAACTTAATAATGATTTGCATCATTTGATCTATTGTGTTTTTTAATGTTATGCTTTTATATTATGATGTTGATGTAAAATAATATCCATCCATAGATAGATAGATGGATAGATGGATCATATATGGATAGATGGATCATATATGGCATAGTTATCATAATATGCTCTATAACATATTATGAGAACGTGCTATAACTATTATAATTATGAGAATGTCAGAAAACTCTCATATTAGTGTAAAAGAAGACCAAGTTTCGCAACAGGCTCCATTTAAAAGGCATCTATGTTTTATAAATAACTGATTTATATGAATGGTATTATGGTTATACAACCTTAGTATTTATTACAGGAATATTTTTAAAACATCAACAATTCCTTTTGGTATACCAATATATAACAATAAATCTGCAGTTTGGTTTTTGCAATAAATCTACAGTTTGGATTTCTATTCCTGTAACATGCATAGAACATTTTCATTTTTGTCAAATATGTATATTAATAATTGTTTTATTTTGGTTATAGGTAATCATAATATAATTATTTTATATTTATATCTTTATATGTATCTATGTTTTATCTTAACAGTACTCTGTGTAGTGTCATATAAAGGGAGTATATCAGTCTTTGGAGCTAAATTTGTTTAAAACAATGAAAAGCTGTCATGATATGACCAATGTAAAACGTGAAAATATTCAAATATATCGCAGGGTTTGGTCTTTTCCTATAATTAAGCGCAATCACGCCATAGAGGGATCTCCAAGTTATAAAGAGCTGTCAAGCGGATCACATCGATGATATCTACAAATATCGGTCACGTTGCAAAGCAAGTGTGATTGTTTTACCGCCATATTTAAGCTACTCTGGCGCATAATTTAAGTTAGGAAATACACTTTTCACGTCTTTTATTTTATATATTAAGTGTACTTTCTTTTGGTCATTTGTAGCTCATTTAGGGTGTTTTTTTTATTAATAAGTATTTGAACAATTCTAAAAAAATGCCAAACCTGATTTATTCCGTTTTATATATACAAGACAATGTATAAACTATCGTTTCTTTTTATGCGCTTTGCCAATATGGGAGCTAGGTTGATAAAAAAATGTATTAAATGTTCAACGTGCATTCAGATTTTCATAAAAGAACTAGACGCATCCAGAAAAGTATATGAGTGATAAAGCAAATACAAACTAAACCATTATTAATCGTTTTCAATTTCTTATACGTAAAGCGTGTATATACATTTAACTGTGCCTCGTCCGATTCAATTATTGTTTTTAAACTGGTTTGGTCTGGAGTCTAAAAAACTCGCCTCTTTGAGTGTACATATTACAGCTGATTGCAATATGAACCTTCAATAAATTTAAGAAAGTTTATGAGTTAACAACCCGACCTAAACGAACCGAATCGTCGAGTGTGCCAGCCCAAACTACCATATCATAAACAATAATAGAACGGAAGGTTGTATGTGCCCCAATGAAGTTCATTTGCGCATTTTATTTAAAATTAAAGGACACTATGTTTGATGCATTTTTATTTGTATTGCCAACCATAATTCTTCCAAATCGCCTAACTTCCATGTTAAAACAAAAACGTTTATCGAAACAGTTAAAATGGAAACATAATATTGTTATAAAAGCAATTAATGGCCGACCCCTACGATTGCTACTGTTTGGGGCGCTTGCTTCTTTTTTGTTTTTCATGCACTAATAAAGAAGTAAATACTTATAGGTTATTTAACATGGTTCTGTACAATACGGAGATATATTTGGACGAGTACACAGCTGGAAAAGTCATATTGGACGAGCCGTTAGGCGAGTCCAATATGATTTTTTCCAGCTGTGTACGAGTCCAAATATATCCCGTATTGTACAGAACCATGTTAAGTAACCTTTTTATTCTATACCTTTATTTTAACCAATCATTTATAATTCGGATATAACTTTCGTTTGTTTCATGCTTTCAAGCAAGTCGCTATGAACATCGAAAGCACAATTGCATGTAGGTCTATGTATTTTATATATTGTGTTCGACATGGCTTACTCTCAAGCTTTATTTGCTTGAAAGAATGCCCATTTCTCCGTTGTCAACAGTGATTAAATACTACCGAAGGTCAGTTTCAAACAATGATATATTATGCTAGTTTTTTGTGTTTTTTTTTTGTTATAAAGGAAAATTAAATAAAAATATGTGCAATAGATAGGTTTTCATTACTTGACAACAATTTATGGTTAGGTAATGACAGAAGCCTGTCGGTTCTGATTTTTATTCGGACCTTTTCACGCGTTTCGGTCTTTATCATAGGTTTAACATGGAACCTGTGAAGCGTACAATACGAACAAAATACGGGATATTTTGTACGCGCGTGCGTCCCGATACGGAAATATATTGTACGGTCACATGACTCGAAAGAGCGTCTACGATTGGATGTATAAATTAGGTATAGAATAAAAGCATTATGTATATCACTAAAAGAGACATTTTAGAGGAAATAAATATACCTTACTTTTCAAATGGGTTGAGAAATATAAATGTCACATGGGACTGTTGTTTTTAATAGAGCCTTTTAAATGCAAAATTCTGCGCCATTAACATCTCGATTTTTTGTAAGAATTTCTATTAAAAACTAGTTTTAATTTTGTTTATACATCTTAATTAAGACACCTTTTGTTTTGTCACAAACTATTAAAGCTGACTAATGTTATTTCAGATTTATTTTCTAATGTTATGCTGCCCCAGTAACAATGAGTTTATATTGGAAAAGAATTATCAAAGTATTTCGACTGTACCATATTTGTTTTTCAACCGATTTTCAACATTAATGTATTGTTATTCACCGCTAAAAATGCCAGTTCCAATGATATATAATTTATGTATATCTTTTCATAAGTATTCGAATAATTGATGAAAATCTTTTGGCTGAAACATGTTCCCCAAAGAACAAACACTATTATGTCACAATTTATAGGGGAAATGTGAATCAATTAGTCTTAAACGTATTCAGTAATTTAAAACAGTTTGGTAAATATGTTTGGGAAAAAATGCCAATTTTACACGTGTAAATCAAAACTAATGATTATGATACATTAACGTACTACTACTTCTTTTGGATGAAATGCGTAACATAAATAATATTCGGGTTTTTAAAGCACTTTAACGGGTTAATCCAACGCGAATCCATTACATCTCTGCATGATGGGAATGAAACAGTTTAATACTAACCAGTAAATGAATTATGTGATCGTCTATTCACAAATGTTTTGCAAAGAATCGCCTGGGTTCGTCATATTTAAAAAATAGAGCGTCTTCACCTATTGCTTTTGTAGATACGTGCATAGTATATAGTTATGTGTTATTTTCATATATTTTAATAAAATTATATTATTCATGATTATACAACTCTAGATTATGATTTTTTGTTTGATATGTTATTAATATCTTTATATATATGTTGGTGGATATGTATATGTGTGTCCTTTGCAAACATTATATGAAATACTATTTATAGTCATTGTGTAGCCTTGGTTGCAGTCATCTGGATACTTCATCAGAAGTGGAAGGACCATTTTAAAAAGTAATAAAGTTAAACCGGTCATAAATGTCATCAAATAGTAAATTAAATATTAAAGGGACACACGGCAATCTTGACCTTTTTATCATGCATTAAAATTAGCGTCTCTAATTATTAATCCAGTCTCATTTTGACATTAAACCTGCCTGCATGTACTTACATAAATGTTTTGTTTCATCTGTTCTTCGTTATTCGACCAAGTTTAAATATATTATTCAGTGGTTCAGTATAATCACCAGTTATTAATATGCAAAGACAATTTGCTTTATGCGTGTCGTATTATTAATATTAATGAATAAAAAAATGCCAGTAATGTAGATAAATAGTTTTAAAAACATCAAGATTACTGGTTGTTTCTTTAATGACTGAACCCCACGCTACTCGTTGTCTACATGTTTATATCCCCCGCTTATACCCCCCGCAAAGTGGGGGTATACTGGAATCAGCTTGTCCGTCCGTCCGTCTGTCCGTAGACGCAATTCTTAGAATTTAGCGAAACTTGCTAGGAAGTATCAATATCGAGTGGACAGGCGCATACTATCATGACGTCCCGGATTGATAATTTTCCACTGAGTTATGACCCTTTGTATTTCCAAAATATACATATAAATATAATACAAAATTCTTGTCCGGGCTATTTCTCTAAAACTCCTTGTTAGAATTTATTGAAACTTGCTGGGAAGTATCAATATCAAGTGGACATGCGAATACTATCATGGCGTTCTGGTTCGATACTTTTCTACCGAGTTATGACCCTTTGTATTTCCAATATATATATATATAATACAAAATTCTTGTCCGCGCTATTTCTCTAAAACTCATTGTTAGAATTTATTGAAACTTGCTAGGAAGTATCAATATCAAGTGGCGATGTGCATACTGCATGACGTTCCAGTTCAATAATTTTCCACTGAGTTATGCCTCTTTGTATTTTTAATGCATTTCATACTTGGTAGTCAAATAGAACATTCTTGTCCGCGCTATTTCTCTAAAACCCCATGTTATAAATTCTTGTCCGCGACTTATAAATTGTTTGTAAGAGTTATGGCCATTTCATTTCCATATGTCTATATAGCTTACAGGAACAAAGTCTTGTATGTTTACACCACCCACCCCCTACACCCCGAACAAGTTGCCAGCGGGGGGTATTTGTCCGCCTCCGGCGACAGTTCTAGTTTGTTCTGGAATGTCACGGATGTGCCATATTACAAACATATAGAATTCTGTCACTTTGTGACAAAATAAGATATATGACAAGGTTACTATTTAAATTGAAATGTATAGTATGGTGAAACGTTAAATACTTTTCTTTGTTTAAAAATTATATTTTTCAAAAATATACATTTTTCAAAAGCTGAAATTTATTTTACAACATGAAAATGTTGCATCAGTTTTTTGCTGATTTGCTGGTTTGATATAGTAGTATTGCTGTGTTGCTTTAAAGTAGAATATCGCTTAAACCGGTGCTAGGAGGCGTGAGAGGTGATGCATCTTATAATTATTACCTCTCATGAACAGACTCAATACAACCGAGTCTGCTACTTTTCTCTCTTGTTTGTGTTTGTTGCTTCCATGGGATCACCATTTCAGTATTTATTTATAATATTCATATTATTTTCAGAGGACAATGTGCATGTTTGTATACATATTTATCGATAACTCGCCAAACTGTAAAATGCAGTCATTTGCTATCTTTTGTTTTATATAAAATACGGATAAATCAATTTTCAAAATCATCAGCGGAGGTTTAACATAGTTTTTAAATAGAACAGTATTAATACTTGTCACTGTAGCCGATTCAATGTTGGCTTCTTGATAATTTTAATTTCATTTACTTATTACCCAGTTCAAAATCTTTTGTATACGTATGTATATGTATTTTCCTTTGGTAGCTATGATTTGGTTAGAAGGATTGGTATCTGTTGTCAAAGTGGTCCTGTGAAAAATAAAGTATATTGTTGCTCTGGTAGACTGGCTGTCGTCTCAGTGGTTATATTTTGTAATCAGAATCAGATTAAAATCCCAAATCCTACAAACGTTTATCTTTTTTTTTCTGAATAGCTGTGCACCACTTATGTTTGAAGTCAGTAATTCAAAGGGGACTTAATTCAAACTATTTGATTTGATGATAGCTGCAGTTGCCTCAAATATTGTAAACATGAACAAACATGAACAAACATAAGGACATAGCCAGTCTGTTGCTCTAGTAAAAGGACATAATTATACATCACCACAGTTGATTTTATATTTACTGGAAATGACGGAATTGGGAAACAGTCCATGTCATATATATGAACTCCGCTTATTAACTTGAATGGGTGTCTTCCTGCATTACATATACTATGTACACTTTAATAAGCACGAACACTATTCCTTAAGGTGTTGTACATAGCCATCGTTAACATACTCTTTTCTATATAATAATTAGTTGATTCGCTGTATAGGTTTGCTTTTATTTGCCTATATGTACTTAATAAGAAACTAAACACTTGCTTAAACATGTGATGCATCCAAAATGCATCAACTGATTATTTCATGTACGCATACATGGTTTATGAACTTTGAATGTACTGTATGTTATTAAAAACAAGTTAAGATAAATATTGCATAATACAAGTTAAGCTCGTGGAAAACCCAATGATATTCATGTACATTAAATTACTGTACCTTTTTTGTACTGAATCACTATGGAAATGGAGTCCTTTTATGTTTGTCATAAAGAAAGGGAAACATCAGAAGTACTGTTAAATACATAATGTATGGGGCTAAAATTATTCTCCATCAAATATTTCATTTATTTAAATGCCTTTGAAAAACATAAATTTAATACTCATTCTGCCCATCCTCACTTTTTGAAGCTTTTGAGCTAAGGCAGGCGCGAGCTCTCCTCTTTGGTTATGAACAACTTTGTAAGTGTTTTGTAACAAATTCATAAGTCCTAGATTCAATCTCACTAGCAGTGGATGCAGTTTATGTGAATTCATTGTTTCAAGTGACTTTATTTGTGACAATCCTATACTTGGAGCTTATGGAAATTGATTTGTTTATATATTCCCTTTAAGTGTATTCATACACTTACCATTTAGCCCAAGTGAACTTACACGAGCTTAACATTTTGGTGGGGTAGCCATTAATTAGTAAAATATTCTTTCTTCTATTGATGACTGTACATGTATAAATAAGTTACTTATTTTGTCATTTTCATGCATATCACTAAAGTCAAACAACGAGTCTTCAGCTGTTTATCATAAATAAAACCACCACATTATAATGTAAATGTCGAACGGCTATTTGTTATTATTGTAAGATCATGTGTGCATAAAAGATAAATATTTCATGTACAATTATCAAAATTAATTATGGCAAGTGTATATGTTATATAGCGTAAACCGTGATCAAAGCATTTAGTGCCTTTGAAATGTGTTTCTTTTTTTAACAATGAACACAAATTGTGATGTATATAACGGTTTGGAACGTTATGTGTACATACATAAAAAGGTGGTTTTATTTCAGAAATATGTAGACCTGTTATTGGACTTGACAAAGTATCATTGTATATCTACATTACACCTACTATGTTAATATGTATGTTCATTCTTTGACTAAGTAATATGGTCATACGTTATAACTACGTTAATATCACCTGAGCAAAATCTCAATTGGGATATGTTCCCTCGTTGGAATTTCATTAATAATTTTTAGGCGAACATTTCACTTTTCAGTTTACGAACACGTACATCCTGTCTGTAATTACAGACGTTGTTTAATAAATAAAGTAGACAATGCTAGTCCTGATACACATTCCTTTAGTCTGAATACCAACATGGGATATGTCGAGTGAATAACAAGGTAGCATAGACATATTGTCTCAGTGTTCATTTGCCAGTAGATCGCGAGAGGTCGTGCGTGCATTTCTCAGTTTTATAGCACCTCTTCAACATTCAACACCTTCAGGATTCTCACGTGGTATTTGTGGCTGACAGATTACAAACCTTACAATCAGACACGCACGCACGCACACACGCTCTAAGTATGGAACAACTCTGTGAGCACATTTGAGTTTTTAATGTATATATGGGGTGGGGGAAGGGGACCTATGAAGCTCTGATTGTATGTTGAGACTTCAGTTTAAATGTCTGACTGGTTCGGTGGGAAAATAACCACGTCTTAAAAATACGTTTGATTGCTAGCATGCGTAGTGTTGTATCTTTGACAATATATACTTTTAAACAGTGTTTGTATATCGTTGTGTTAAACAGAATAAAATATTTAGAATAAAATGTATTGTGTGTTTATGTATAATTATGAAAATCCAAATTGAAAATTGCCGAACCAACGTCATACAAGATCACTCTGCAGACTCAAAGTATCCTATAAGATTATGGGAATTAATAAATATAGATGAAACACCCTTGATCACCGTATGTAGTGGTATGTTTGTCCCGTGCAACACATGTAAGGATATTATTGTAACAGCGATCTCAGAGGTAGATGTGATACATATAATTATACTAGTTATGCTCAGACATGCTGTAACAACGTTATAGGTATCCGGTACAAGTTACAATTCCACTTTAAAGGTAACAGCTTCCACCATTGGTAACAATCACTTCTTCCGTTGAAAGGAACAACCCTTACGTTAAAGGTAACACATTTTATCTGAATCCGCGGTTTTCATTGAAACTCTAGATGTTGAAAACTACCATTAGCTTAAACAGTGTTAAACAGTTGTTAAGTTTAGTGTAACAATAAAAAGTTGTTACTTTTAAAGTTAGTGTTGTTACATTTCACAGAGTTCCAAAGTTGTTACTTTTAACGTTAGTGTTGTTACTTTTAACGTTAGTTACTTTTAACGTTAGTGTTGTTACTTTTAACGTTAGTGTTGTTACTTTTAACGTTAGTGTTGTTACTTTTCTCAGAGTTTCACATAGTTACATTTTCTGGAGGTATTATCTTTAACGATACACTTGTTAACTTTAACTTGTTGTTATCTTCAGAGGGAGTGTTACCTTTAACATTGTTACACACGCAAACACCAAGGCTCGATCACATACGGGCAGAGGTTTGCAGCTCTAAAATGCAAGTCTTTAAACGTTGATCATAATCAACAAAATGTGGGTCAAAATCCTTTCTTGCTGCTATTGTTTTTGCACAACTTAAAGTTACACTTAACGCGAAAGGCATATGCAATTCAAATTACACATGTTTTCACATTAGGACGTGTTGTTGGTGATAATGCATGCATTATAATGATTGAAATATACTTTTGACACTGTTTTCGACTGTCGGCATTTTGTCTTACATGTCGCAACATCGAAGATAGTTTTTCAGGCCAAACTATTCCATTAACAATATAAGAATCTTTCATGGGTATTCGGTGAAGATATGCTAGCAGGTGACAAACTCAACATAAAAGCCTTTTCGAACACATCGTTAGCATTTGAACAAAGTTAGTAGTGGGCCATAAGTTATGCTACCTGCAACCTATTTGAGCCATATCTCTCGATGTTTTTTTAGAAACAAATACATTTAAATGTTGTACTCGAACATGCGTATGTAAAACATGTGACCAATTAAAACACTTAATGGTAACTGTTAACAAGAGGGAAAAAAACTGTAATAATCTGAATTCTTTTACATTTGGATAGGTAGATTTTTCATAGTTCTGTTTTCGTCTTCATTTTTGGCACTGCAGCGAAATATGTTGGCATTATTAATTTCTGTGCGATTAAGTTTTGTTAAGTGAAAACTTGAATCTCAATTCGTTCATTTTGAAAATTACGGAGAGACACAAGGAGATCAAATACTACGTACAACATTGATATTTCAAAAAGGTAACACTAAAGGTAACAATTCTGCTTAAGGTAACAACCGTCGCTAAAGGTAACACTTTCAACGCTAAAGTTAACAACCTCCGCCAAAGGTAACAATCACCTCTTCCGTTAAAGGTAACAAGGCTAACTCTAAAGGTAATACCTCATTTCAACATCTACAGTTTCAATGAAAATTGAGTAAACGGGTTCATTTTAGTTACTGTGGCACATTTGGCGTAAGCGCTGTTACTTTAAGCGGTTCAGGTAATTGGTACCTTTAGCTGAGGTTGTTACCTTTAGCGTTGAAATTGTTACCTTCAGCGGCGGTTATTACCTTTAACGGAATTGTTACCTTTAGCATTGGTACAAAGCGCAAGGAAGTTATGTTAGCTCATTTTAGTATTGGCATTTATTTCTATTCATGCATTAAATCAATTTAGCCCAGCCGATTTGTACATAACAAAACATAAACAAATGAGATTTAAGAAATATATATTAGAATCGCTGTCATGATAGCTATACAAAAATATGATACCGTTTTATTACACATTATGGAACATGTATAATATTGCATGCCGAGTGAATAGAACAGTTTGCAATTAAATAGTTTTCTTGGAACACATCCAAGACTTCTAATTCTGTATGCAGTTTTTCTCTTATAATTAACACAACGCGATTTGCAGAGATTGTCTCTGTATGAAAGTGTTCAGAGTTTATACATGACCTGTCAATCCAAAAACAACGCAACTCTTCCACCCACACGAATGGTTAAAAAAGAAGTGGATTCACGGCTGAAATCAAACACATATTTAAGGCTTCAATCCTTACCATCCAGTAGGCAATATACCTGGAAATTTCTTATACAAGATACTTTAGTATTGCATAGTAATACCCCACTAACTGCTCCAGTCCTACAAACATGTCTACGAGAGAGCATCTACTGGATGCTCGGCTTATCAGCTACAGTAATCATTAGTAACTGTAAATGAGATGTTAAATGACCATAAATCTCATTACCTGCTGGGCTGACCAACGTATTGAGAAACCCTATCTATTTACCTAATGCTCACCATATGTTTGCAGTTTGCTTTTCAGTCTATTGGAGTTTTGTCTTATGAACATTCAAAAGTTGATTTGTTCATTAGGAAACTAATAATTCGGAAAGATGTGAACACTAAGAGTAAATAAATCATAATTACAAGTACATTTTCTATTTCATTCATAAGTATCTTAATTTAAACTCAGAAAATCTATCTTAGCTTCAACTGTAATTATAATTGTAGAATTTATATTTACATGTTTGTTGTTACACTACCAATGTTGCCACATGATTCTTACATAATTTTCATATGATACATATTATATGATAATTACATAAAAGGAAACTTTTTATATATTAATCATATGAGTATCATACAAGAATCACAAAACAATACACACACACACACACACAAAAGAAAAAGAAAGAGGGTGAAAAAAAGAGAGAAACGTCTGGTGGCGTTAAAGCTGGGTTTTCCAAAATGTGAAAGATGACTACTTGTGTCTTTGGTGAACTATTTAATAGAGCATTTCTAGATAGATTGTTTTTTTTGGGAGTGAGAGGATGCTTTAATGTTAAAAACCTAGTCTTCATTTTCAGCGCATGAAGTTTGGTACATGTCAGCAATTTCCTGTCCAAGTTTTATAATAATTGCCCATGACAATGCTGAGATATAAAAAATAATTGCACATGGCAATGCTGAGGTAAAACAAAATGTTGACGCCCTTATAACAAAGTCAAAAAGGTTAACATAACATATATTTTGAAGAAATAGGTGACAGTGACCTAGTTTTCAGGATATTGTTAGTGCTTGACGAGAGGTAGGTGCTGTGAAAATTTGATGAAAATATGACATGGTAATGCTGAGATATAACAAAAAGGTAATTCCCTCCCCCACCCCCACCCCGACCCCCCTCTCACACACACCCAAACATAAATAAAGGGTTAGCGTAAGGCATATTTTAGAGAAAGTAGGTCATAGTGACCTATTTTTCAGGGTATGGTCAGTGCTTGATTAGAAGAATGTGCTGTTAAAGTTTGATGAAGATCGGGCTTGATAATGCTGAAATATAACACAACAACTTAATTCCCCCACCCCGCCCAAACTTAAACAAAAAGGTTAACGTAATGCATATGTTGGAGAAAGTAGGCAACAGTGATCTAGTTTTGAGGGTACGGTCAGTGCTTGATGAGAGGAAGATGCTGTTATAATTTGATGAAGTTCGGACGTGGTAATGCTGATATATAACAAAAAGTGAGTCACCTTAACCCCAAGACTATATGAAAATAAAAAGGTTAACTACCACATATTTTGGAAAAAGAAGATCATAGTGACCTAGTTTTCAGGGTATGGGTATTTAAGGACTGTTGATAGAAGCTTTTAGAACTTTAGAAAAAAAATCAGCCTTATTTGAGTGACCAGTGCAGTTGAATGTCATGCTTATTCTTTGACGTTGAAAATATAGTTTGTGGTGAATATTGACTTTATTTCCCACACGTTTTAATTAGTGTCATGTATTCACACTTAAGCCAGTGACAACATAGTGAAAGTATAAAGTCTGCATTGCAAACAGAGAAGAATGATAAAACAAATATCGGATATATACTTACTTCTATATTCTGACCCATCCCCACCACCGAAGATGACCCTCGAGCATTTTTTTTATTTGATATGCAACATGATCCTATTTGAAAAAAAAGAAGAGTTTTGAACCTGCCTACCTCGCCAAGTCCAACCACCAGGGCATGGCCCAGGTGTCACGCAAAAAACATTATATATGTATTGACCATTGATAACGATAATACAAAGACGATTTCATACTCCTGCAGTGAAAAGGACACATGGCAATCTTTATTCTTTAAAAACTCGCGGCATCCTGTTAGTTTTTCTACATAACTTGCATTTGTTCCATTATTAATATTAATATTAATTATAGAAAATGTATAAACCAAATTATTGTTTCATATTACTAAACTATTACGAATATTGCACCAATAATATATTGAAACCTGTGGTAGAATAAGAAGAATGTTTAATTATATTTAACCAGTTTAAAGTCAAAATGATACTGGATTAAAGGTGCTAATTTAAATGCTTGATAAAAACTTCAAGATTGCCATGTGTCCCTTTAAGCATGTAGGAGTAATTGTACGTTTAATGTAAAAAAACGCCCACTCCCATCACACAAACCCAACCATGTTCCCTGGATAGGTAAGAAAACGTTAGTAAACCCTTGCGCATCTACACATATATTCCTATCATATATACCAAAGTTTCAAGTTCGTACCTCAAACAATGTAGGAGGAGATAGGTGTCAAATACACTCGGACGGACGAACATATTTTTTTTTTAAAAAAGACGGGTTATTCAGTTGAGTGTTATCAAAGTTATAATTATTACACTGCACAGCATTTTATTTATTTACCTATATAAGAGAAATTGCAGGCATCTTTCTTTATATAGACAATGTATTGAAATACCTTCTGATGTACTAATTTGATAAAATATAACTATTTAATTTTAATTAAAAAGTACAACACAAATGTGTTTGAGAAATTCTTACAATAATGATCTGTAAAAACATACAACTCTCAGTTCTAAATGAATTGCGAAATAGGAAGCTAGAGAATATCTCAGAAAAAACATCTGACCACTGACCAGTACTGGTAACCTGATCTGCACATTTATTCAGCTGCCGAAGGCAGCTGACTTTTATATAGCTTTAGAATATGTCTATGGTTAACAGACTGTGAATCATGTAGCCGACAATAAGCATGCATTACAACTTCAATTCCTAGGGAACCCGTCTAAAAAACTTGAATGGTATAAACACAGATTTTTCAATGTTCAAAGCTTGCCGTTTTATTGCCTCAAATGACGTTTTCGTAGAGCAGTCTACTAAAGTGTAGAATGCGGCAATATTTCCGGGATCTTCACGTCCGGGATTTTTTACGGAGCATAATAAAACTGAATGAAACGCAAGTATTGGAATGGAATAAGTGCAAATCTGTATTTTAATGGAATAATACCTTTTTATGGAATAAGTATATGATAGAGCATGAGTTTTGCACGTGTACGGGGAGATAATGCACGAGCGTTACACGTTATTATCCGTACACTTGCAGGACTCATGCTCTATTGTATTTATACCACAATAACTAACATATGCTGTGTATATCCACGGGTATTACACGATGCATAGTGTGTATTTAGGCTATTGTGGTATAATACCCATTTATAATGCGGTATTCTCGTAAATGGTAAGGTAGCAATGAACAGTTTCTTTGAGTTTTTCACTTTGATAACGCAATCTTATAATTACACATGGTAGCAGTGAGACGTCTGTTTTTTAGCACACGCTAACGCACACGCACCCCTTACATGTAAACACCCGTATTTCTGTGCTGGTGTGTACTTCTAGCACGTCGTGGTCCAAAGTTGAATTGTAATCAGTATGTAAGGCAAATCAAGGTATTTGAACAGAGAGAAGCGAGGTCGCCCACCTTGATTCAAAATGTTTGGTAGGAAAAACTGATGGTAAAACTCGGGAAGAATGTGTCTGGTAAGAAGAAAAAAACGGTCGTGGCGTGTTTACGTCAACATAAATTGTTCAATATTGTTTTACCACCCGTGACTTGATATGTTATTATGTTACACTTCGTGTCCAGTCCCTACACATATATATGCTATTTCCTCTCGGCAGCTATTTTACGCTTGCGTAAAACTTTGCTTGTTATACTTGTGGTGAAGCTTGTCATTCCAATTTAATGGGTAATTATGACCTCCCAGATAAGAAAAAAGGAGAATTTTGGGAAACTTAGACATGTTTGTAGGACTGGCTCCCCTTATATAGTTATATAGTATTCTTAATCTTAGTATTATTTCAAAATAATGATTTGCTAAATCGAGGATTTTTTTGCTTAATGAAGGAAAAATACAACATGTGCATTATCTCTTCATTGTCCCAAACAAACAATCCATATGTGTGCGTGCGTGCGTGCATGCGTGTGTGACAAGGGTCTTGTACGATATTATCAGTTTTCCTCATTGAGTCAGCGGGTACGTTTTCGCAGAAGAACTGCTGTACATGCAAGTACAAGGTGAATGGTTAAGTATCTCACATCTGCCTATTGGTCAATATGTTATCTTTTGAGGTAAATGTATTGCATACAAATGAATTTCCGATCGACATTCCTGGATGAACTACGTTGATTACAAGCATTATCAATCGGTGTTACTTTGATATCTATTTATCTACTTCGGGTAAAATTCAATATGACGAACGCTAGTCTTGATACGTCTAAATAGAACCAATGTTTTCAGTAAATGAGATTTTTATTTTAAAAAATATCAAAGATATAGTTTATACCCATAGCGGCAGTTTTGTCACCGTCTTTTCCACGGCGGTACCTCTGTTGTCAACTTTTTATATTGGTGGTGTCGCTTACTTTACTTCTACCCTATACAACACTTATAAGTAACACCTGTTACATTTTATTTCATATCTTTTAAATGGAATGTACAGTTTTAACACAAAACCGTAGGCAAACTCATCAATATCCTTTTGACAGATTAATCAAATAAAATGGAAAATAAATTATCAATTTGATACTTGGATTACATTCAGCCACCGCTTTGAAGAATGTGTAACAACAAATAACATGTGCACGTCATGTTACCGGTAAAAGTCGGACGATCACATTTAAGCAGGGACACACTCTGTTAAACCCCGGTTGATGAGTGTGTGTGTGCGTGTGCGTGCTTGCGTGTGTTTTGTGGTTTATATGGTTTAAAGCTATGTAATGTTCCCAAAAAACAATTCTGATGTATTAACGAAACGTTTGGCCTACACTAAGTATAACTTAGACAACAGTTTGTGAGCACACGAACATATGTTCTCTAATTTTTAAATGTTTAAATTATCAACACACATATTTGCTTTTAACATGAACACCCTAGCATTAGTCTACCATACCATGCCCAGGAACGTTTCATACATGTTCTTGATCATACATTGTTCTTACCATTAATTTTGATAAATTGTAATAACTACTGAGCACATCATAATTAGTGAATGATGCACATCTTATGGTATCTTACTTCACGTTTAATTATCATAGTAGAACAAGCATTCTATTACTCTCTTCTTCTGGACAACAATACAATTTTCCTCTTCTACCTCGGTGTAACACTTTTTTTCTGGCGTGCATGTATATCTTTCATAAATTCTCCCACTTCAACGTCTGCCATGACATACAATGGATTGAATGGATCTTGTGAATATCTTGTTTCTTTTGCAATTTTCATACCTTATGTAACAATTGTTTTCAGTATAATGATACCTTCTCTGCTCAGTGTATTAAAAATATCAAGTAAAACTGCATCATACACAACTTCAGGTTATTGGTCAACTCGAATTTCGGATTTTACTGAAGTCTTCTTTTTTACACACAGCAGGTTCTGAAGTATACACTTCACCGGCAGAGTTGCTGGATTGTCTTTCGTTCTTCTCACCGTGTTTTTGGTGGAAACCAAATGTTGCTCTCCAGTCTCTCATCTCTTGTTTCTGCTCTTTGGTCAGATTCGCCGATTTAGATCAAGTTACTTGACTCTTTACTTCAGAAATCATCTTTGGGCAAGACTATGAACTTGAACTTGTGAAGTAGAATAATTTTGTATCATGCCTTTGCTTTACCTTCTCTTTAATTGCTACATACAAAATATATAGTCAAACTCAAGCTGCATAGGCAAGTCTGAAGCCATATCTGTTATCTCTGAAATAAGCATAAATGTCGAACAGGAAATGCAGCTTTCACAGAACACAGTAAACCTAAAACACGCAAAAAGACAAACACGAATGGCAATCACAGAAAGGATCGACAATAGGGCTACCGCCTTGGAACGGTCAGTGGCAAAAAAAGGCCGCTGGGGGTTTAAACCAGGTTCTAGGGTGCACCAAACCTCACACTTACAGATGTTCTGTTACTAATATTGTCAGCAAACACTTCATTCTAATAATTTCCAGCAGTCCAGATAACAATGTTAACAGCGGTATGAAAAGTAAGAACTTATAATCACGCAGGGAGTCTACGTCTTTCATCTTCAATTACACAGTTGATACAGTTACCTGAGGACCCTGTGTTTAAGCTGTTGTCAAGGCATATTTACAGACAACGCTTTCTTTGCCATTTCCAGTTGAGTTTAAATATACCTCCTTTAAATATATCTCCATCTTTATCAAATAAATGAATGAATGAATGAATGAATGAATGATGAATGAATAAATGAATAAATGAATGAATGAATGCACGGTACCATCATACCATGTACGTTCTTATCCGACTAACCTCCGAGACACTGGCAGACATCAACCTAGTTGGAAGTAACAAACTGGAAGTAACAGAAAATAATGGAAATATTGTTTCAGATAACGAATCTATATTATTAAAGTTGAAAAACAGTTTTTCAAATTTGTATAAGTTTTCAACTAATCAAAGTTTCCGATTAATTGTAATGATGAAACTGTAACACATAATGAACCTATTTCTGAACTTGAAATTTAAATTACTATAACTCAGATACAAAAGGCAATCTTTAATTTCAAAAAATTAAATAAATAAAATAAATAAATAAAGCAAGAGGTATAGCTGAAATACCAGGTGAACTATTTCGTAATAAAACATCTGTGTCCATGTTACATGTTCTTTTAATGTTTATTATAATACTGGTATCATTCCCACTTAATGGGAAAAAATTACTGTTGATCTCATTCCTAAATCTTCAACTAATGATCCACGTGATCCTATGTCGTATAGTGTCATTACACTTGCTCCATCTATGTGTCTGGTTTTCGAACTTTTTCGAGCTTTTATTGGTATTAACAATCTGGTAAAGATTGGTAAAGATCGGATGAAAAATAAAGGCCCTACTGTCATAACTAGGCAATATATAGCATTTTTAACTAAATCTAGGGCCATAACTCCGGTGTTACTTGTTCGATCTGGCTGGTTCTCGAACTTGTCTGAGCGTCCACTGATATTAACAATCTGGTAAAGTTTGGTTAATATCGGATGGAAAATGAAGTCTCTATCCTCTTAACGAGGCAAAAGTTAACGACGTACAACGGACAACTCGGCATCCCTTCGGCCAGTAGAGCTAATAAAGCCATGACATAAATATCATGCTACACTAGTGATTGAACCTAATGATGTCACACAAAGGCACACTTTATGACATTATGAGGTATGTGATAACTAGATCTCACATTCGTGTTTATTATTGAATTAATTAAACTCGCTGGCAAAAATGATATGATGTTCGGGAAACCGTCGTCTGTCATATTTGTAACTCGTTTAATAAATTCAATAATAAAAATAATTCAAATAATCAACGAGTCATCTACCAGTGTAACCACTATAACCCACTCACTGCCCTTGAAATACCTTCCAAATTTTCAATAATAAAAAAAGTAAATAAAATTTGGAGGCGTTAAACCACAAATGCAAGATCCAGTAAACTAAAATATGAAAAAGAAAATGACCACATGTGGGCCATATTAGATCCAATCAGAATTTTGTTTGCATGTACACAATCTGCTCAATGAACCTGAAACACCTTCAACAATTCTTAAAAATATCTCGACATTCATCCACAATCATAAGATCCAGTAATTTGATATAAGTATCCATACTGTATCCGAGAGTTTTTTTTACACGTACATAACCACTCTTATTGCCCCTTAATACACTTGTAAACAATCAAGAAAATATCCCAAGGCCTTAATTTGAAACCGCAAGCACCAGTCTTGGGGACGGACGGAAGGTCCGACATAGTAAACGTGTGCGCTGACGGATGAACAGACAGACAGGGCGGGAGGTGTGGGGAGTTGGGGGAACCATAAAGTATTGTCCCCTTCGGGAAAAGACAGTCGGAAACTAAAAAGCACTCATGTAAGATAATCTATATATATAAAAAGTTTGATACTACTAATTTACAATAACAATACCTTTAAAACTCGTTTACCAATAATCATACAATAACTATGCTAATTTATGAAATATAGTTAATAGAAAATTGAAACTAAATATTCAAATTAATAACTTAACTTAAGCCCTCGTTCCACTGAGGTCGATAACACAGATTAGTAAATAAACGCAGATTTAACCCTGATTTTTTGGAACTACAATCAGTACTTTGTGTTGCAGTAATATCAAGGTAGACAACTTTATGGTGTTTGGTGGGTTTGAAATAACCAAGGATCCTGACTTCAATTGTATAATATTCAAACAGAATATCAATAGCCGGTGGTGTAAAATAACAATTTTTTTAACACAATGCATTCTAAGCTGTTATCATGGAACTGAGGAAAGGCATGTTCCACTGGGAAGAAATAAAATTAGATTACCTGTAACCTAAAGCATGTCCAAGACAAATAATAGTTATAACAAGTTTTTAATATATATAAATGAATATGTGTTTTATGTTCTATATAAACCTAAATTTTATTCAAAATATTCCAACAAAAACTTATTTAAAACACATTTCTTTTTCAAAATGTAAATGTTTTTCCAACTGTCATTGAATCAATAGCTCCGACATTTAATTTCTAGATTGCCATCTATTGTCCAAAGGTCAAGTTCCCTCAAAACATGACCATGTGCTCCATTGTACTTTAGAGTTGTTTGGTGGACTACATGTGTTTTTCTTTCATGTGTAAATATCTATCATACTTTTTAATTGGTTCAAATCTCTATTGCCTTTTGTATCTGAGTTATAGTCATTTTTTAGCATATGTAAGGTTGACAGAAAAAGAAACTCATTTGTCTCCACTTTTGTTGTAAATAAAGAAGCGAGACAAAAAGTGTTTCCGAATTTGCCAGTACTACACCCTTAAGCTTTACTACTTTAATTGAATCAAATTGATCTGCAGATAACCATGTTCTATTATTTAAATGAACTGCACTCAAGTATTACCTCTTAACTCAGCTGCTTTTGAAAAAATAAAATATGTTAGTGTTTTCCTCCTGCAACTGTACAAAATATATACTATAATGATAATAAGTATTGTACAGACCTAGATTCTACACACTGTTCTTGGTATTAAACATTTAGTGGTAGTTGTCTCCCTTTATTTATTAAAATCACAAACCTTCAGCATTGAATAGGATCTGTTTAGCAAATATATATTAATTCATCAACAATGGAGAAATGGAGAAAAGCTATAATTTGGAATATATACAATGGCTTAGACAATTACAACAACCACAACAAAAAAAGTTCTCAAATTAAGTCACACGAGCAAATTTAGTTACATTGATGCATATTCCTTTATATTGTTATGACGACATTTCAATTGCCTCTCATGTACACTTGTTTATATTTGTGAAGCATGTGGCCATGCACCATACGACATTTAGTTTCCTGTATTTGCACCATAAATTCAGTATTGCCCGCAACATGAATTGTAGAAATCACTCACCAAGTCACATATCTACCATTCTGCGAAGTGCCCATGAAGCATTCGCCGTTTTGTAACCTTAAATTAATCGTTGAATTTAATCAGACAAATTGGTTGTTTTCCATCATTCCCGTAGACTACTACACTGCGTTTAAATATAAACGAATGTAGAAGTCCCCCATTATGTTTACTTGCTTGTTTTTATAGGCGAAGCCATTTTCACAGTTTATAGATTTCCCACCACCTTAATTCCTTTATGTAAGTGACGCGTCTGCATTATGTAAACAATACTGAGTGATAATCCCAATACATGTACATCTTTTTTTAGAACGTAGATCAGATGCTTAGCCATGATCGTGGTTGGAATGCACTTTATTTAGACGTAATTTACGGTAAAGAAATCGGTCTTTGACTGTCACTTGTTTGAATGAAACGGTAAATGCGCAGTGAAGCAGTCTATCATTCCAGATTCTAAAATATCATTCGGATATTCTTTGGTTTCTTCATCCGATTTCGAGGTACAGCGTTCTCGGCTTCATTCGACCCCGTCCGTTATGGTTCGCCCCTTTACGTTTGAGCCCGATATTCACCGAAGTGACTCCGGAATGTGACGTCGAGTCGTCTACGTCACATCGCATGTGTGACGTCATCTTTGCCCCTCTCTGAGTATAAAAGCCGAGTTTGTTGTATTTTTCTTCAGAGGCGAAGTAACTCTCATAGAAAGCAGTCAGCTTTTCAGCTCTCCCCAAATTATAAACAACAACAATCAAAATGTCCACCGAGATTACGGAAAACATGGTGGGTGGTCAACACGTGATCTTGTCTTAATATTCCTCCAGTATTGGTGGAGAACCCTTTATTTATTTATTTATTTATTTATTTATTAGGGAGATCTAATATAGGCTTATAATAGTTTAAATCCCTTTCCACCAAAATTAGTACCCCTAAATTCACATATACACTTGGTGAGTCAGTTTAATCTATATTTAGGTGGGAGAAAAGGAACACATATTCCTATCTGAATAGACTATAAGCTTTATTGTATATATATATATATATATATATATATTGGAGTAAACATAATAAAAAACAATGAACTGGTCATAATGAGTTGTTAAATCTTCAACACCAACCAACCAATATAAAACTTAGCATTAGCCTGACAGTTTGGCAAAACATCCATGACAAGAACCCTTACACGTGGTAGCACCCCGAGTGGCGGCATCCAGGAGGTAGGCACTACATGTTTGTGTCAGAACAATTTTTAACAGTTATTTAAATGGCATCTTCAGACAAATACAGCAAAATTAGGGAATTTAAATTGTGATGATTTCCTCCAACATTCGGTGACAATTTAATTGGTGATATTCCACCAATATCAGTTATTCTTGGTGTTAATTATATTTTCACCAACATTCGGTGAAAAGTCAGATCGGTGATTTTCAGCAAAATTCCGTGAACAAATTACTTGGTGATATTTCACCAATATCAGTTACTCTTGGTGTTTTCACCAACATTCGGTGAAAAGTCAGTTCTGGTGATTCAACCAATTTTTGGCAACCGAAGGCTATTAACATCCTGGTAATTCCACCAACTGGTTAAGAATACATCCTTTTCTGACTGTGAATCATCTTGGTATTCTGAAATTAAAATAAAACAAAATTAAAATTAATAAATGTTAAACATGGATCAATCTGACAAAGAAAATCCGTTAGAAGAAGAGTCAATTGCAGATCCACAATCACCAACTGATGATGATACCAGATCACCGTTATATTTCGACAGTTGAAAGGCGTATCGAGCATCAACTCCATGAAATGACTACACAGGTTGAAATCACTGTAATGACCCTGGTTAATCAAATGCAATCTATGAATGAGAAAATGGCTAGATTTAGTTCAATGAATGAAAAAATGCACTGTAGGTAAACATTGAACGAGAAAATGACAACTTGCAAAATCAGTTATGGCAAAACAGTAACAATGGCCAACCCTTTGTGAGACAATCTCCCAAAGAAACGGTCTGTCAACACAAACCGCATGTACATAAAACCCCAGAAATATGATGGAAATGAAGATCTCACCTCCTTTCAAATTTGCTGTGACATAAACAAATGGCATTACCACGAAAAAGGGTGATATCTGGCAAGTTGTTTGTCTGGTAATGCACGTTCAATACTGATTGAGATGTCACCGATAGAAACACGTGATTATCGAAACTTAGTCACCAAATTAAATGCTCGTTTTGGGTCTGAGAATAGAGCAGAAATATTTCGTGCACAACTCAAAACACGCACTAGAGCAAAAGGGGAATCCATTCAATATTTAGCACAATCCATCAGAATTTTAACTAGAAAGGCATACCCAAATACAACCAATGAGGTTATAGATGTAATTGCCTTAGATCAGTTTTTTCGATGCGATAAATGATAGCAGTATTCGAATACGACAAAGGGAACTTATCATTGATAATATCTCTCAAGCAGAAGAAATTGCCACGAAAATGGAGGCATACAAACTGTCAGATGGCCTCCGAATGAAGAAGGTGGGGTGAGGAAACTACTTCAAATCAGCAAAACTTTGCCAAACTATTGAGACCGTATCAAACAAATTTGACCAATTTGTTAACATACAAGATCAAGATAAAACTCAGCCACCCAGAAGAGCACATCAAAATAATCAGTTCAGGGGAGACAATCACCAAAATCTTCCATAATTATAGGCAGAATTATAGACGGGGTATACATCCCTCTAATCGACAAGCAAAACCGGCTTAAAACTGGAGAAACCAAAATAAACAAACAAACCAGTGACCAGGGAAACGGGACTCAGTCGAACTGGAGGTCCACAGGTCGACATTAGTAAATGGGCCAAAAGATGCATGCAATATTACACCAAATTCAGGGTTTGAAGATGGGTATTTTGTCAAAGCTAAGTTATTAGACAAATCCCTAACTTTTCTAGTGGACAGTGGTTCTGCAGTAACTATTCTTAATAAAGAATTCCTACACAATTTACCTCCAAATGTCTGTCCTTCAATACAGCCTGTACACACCAAACGTCTAACTGTCACGGACGAAGCCTCGTCATTCTATGGTAAAGTGAATGTTGATCTGCAGCTAGGATCTCAAACTTTAAACATAGATGTTCTTGTAGCTGAAATACAAAATGGTGGCATTTTGTGTCGTGACTTCATGAGGGGCCGATGCAATTTGTTAGTTGAAAAGAATCTACTTACTGTAAATGGGGAGAAGATTCCTTGTTTTGAGCATTACAACACCAGCTATCCTAGTGTGTGTAGGGTTGCAGTGAAGGAAACAGTAGACATACCTCCTGAATCCGAAATAATTAAAATTTTGGATCTTTTCAATCGAAAGCGAGCAGGCATCACCGAAGCAAAACAAGAATTTGTTCAGCGTAGTGGGTTATTAGTAGCAAAAGCACTTGTAAACCCTGAGGATGGTTGCATTCCAATAAGATTAGCAAACTTAGGAACAGAAAATTGTAAACTGCATAAGGGCACTATTGTGGCAAATTTAGAATCTGTCGAGAATGTAAAATACGAGAACTGTTGGTGCAGCCACCACTACAGACTCCTTGGCTGTCCCCAATAGTAATGGTGCCTAAACCAGATGGAACTATAAGGTTTTGTATAGATTTCCGCAAGGTAAACAAATCAATTGTCAATGGCGATGCTCAACCATTACCTAGGTGTGACAATTTGATAGATCAATTATCAGGGAACAGTTGGTTTTCCACCATGGACTTGAAATCTGCAAACCATCAAGTCCAAATTAAAGTGATCGACCGTTCACTGCTTTTTCAATACCGGGTAGCCCACAATGGCAATTCACACGCATGCCATTTGGCCGGTTAATGACTAGTCCAACAGCATTTGAGATACTCATGGAAAAGGTTCGATTAGGCCTATCCTATGTTATTTTCCTGATATATCTTGATGACTTGTTGTCACCAAGTAAGACACTTGAAGGTCAAGCAAAACAATTGAGAGTATTTTCACCAGATTATTAGCAGCCAATCTTAAACTTTGTCCAAAGAAATGCCATTTTTTTCTACGGGTGGTTAGTTTCTTGGGACACGGAATCAGTGAGGCAGGAGTAGAACCCTGCCCTGAAAAGGTAAAGTCAGTGGCAGATTAACCACGACCTTGCAACCTAAAAGAAACACGAAGATTTATTGGTCTAGCTTCATACTACAGAAAAATGATTCAGGGATTTGCAACCATTGCAAAACCCCTACATAAACTGGCCGAGAAAAACAGACCATTCACATGAGATGATGAGTGTGAAAAGAGTTTTGTGACATTAAAGGAACGTCTCACTAACGCTCCCATCTTGGCATTTCCAATGCTAGATGCCCAGTATGTTTTAGACACTGATGCCTCAAATGTAGGTATGGGGGCGGTTTTGAGTCAGATTAACAATGGAAAAGAACAAGTTATTGCCTACTATAGACGTAATTGTGTGATTAGAAAAGAACTTTTAGCCTTTATCAGCGGCATAAAACATTTTCATTATTTCCTTTATGGCACCGAATTCAAGTGTCGATGTGATCATGGTAGTCTCCAATACTTATTAAATTTCAAGAACTGTGAGGGTCAACTTGCACGTTGGCTGGAAATTCTGTCCTCGTATCTATTCAAGGTGGAATATAGGCCTGGTAGAGTTCACTCCAACTGTGACGCTTTATCGCGCAGACCTTGTCTTGATTAAGATTGCTCCTACTGTGAGAGAGTTGAACACAAGTATGGTTCTGAAAAAGAAAATGAGTCTGGACACTTAGTCGCCCAGCAGAATGAGATGTCTATACCATTAGATATTGCGGAGACACATAAAGCTATAGGTGACACCTTAATTTATGATAAAATAATTTATGATTTTAGTCCCAACCCACAACTTCTTTCAGATAATGCCGTGTACACAACCTCCAAATCAGAACAATCTACAAGCAAAAAACCAAACGACCTTAATACAGATCAAAATGAGGGCTATAACTCTGGTTATGACCAGGACTGTATATCAGATCCTACGTTGTATGGCAATGTAAACGGTGAGGTTCAGGCAGGTACTAGTACAGCAAAAAGCGTAGGGTCTGACTTAAGGTAGCTGGCGGAGTTACTCGGAAATAATCAAAATCGCGTATATTGTGACAATGTTTTACCTGTATGTAGGTTATTGTTTCTGCTGGTTATTGTTTCTGCTTTCCATCAGTACTAATTTTAAATTTTTTAAAATAAACATCGGATTCCTAAATAGCGCCCACTGGTGGTGCCTATTTTTACGACGAATTTTACCGTTTTCGTACGGGAAATGTACTAGAATTTAGTAAAAAGTTAAAAAAAATCACATCATTTGGAAGCACAATGATTTACAAACGTTATGCACGTAATATATTTAAAAAACAGCTATATATCTTTATCGTGTGTACATTTCTTAACGTAAGGGGTACCACGCGGCGACTACAAAATCGGGATGATTTTTACAGGTTATCGCTTTGTTTTTTAAAAGTAAGCGTGATGACATATATACATTTTTCTATGCCATCACATTCGTTGAAATGCACTGCTTTGATAAATGTAAACATAATGAGGGGTCGTCGAGTCAGATTTTTAACAAACAAACTTTTGATAGAAAGTATTAAAATTACGGCGTCGTTTTATAGTTTTCTTTAAAATGACGTTGACGTCACGAGTTTTGACGCGCGACGTTTACTTTGTATTACTATTGTTAACTAATTCAAGGTCGTGTGTTCATGTTATTGAACTGTTTAATTCATTAAATATGTTGTAAGAAGTAAAGTTGATTAAGTTGCAAATTTTACTCGTGCTATTTTACCTGTTTATTATCTGTTTGCGACCCGTCTTAAACAGCATGTGTTGTCAAAGTTGCTGTTTGGGTAAGAATGATCATTAAAATCGATTCAAATAACAAATCAACTATTCTTTTTATTTGCTCAATTCGTATACATGCCATCATGAGAAAATAATACATACAAACATATATGTTAATAGGCACCGCAAAGCAAAACACAAAATAATGATTGGAAAATGGTTATAAATATACATGTATTAAATTCAGAAATAGACGGGATATGCAACACATGACTATTAACACTCAAACACATCATTTTCATAACTAATGGTATTATGTCTAGATATATAATTTCAGGGTGAGAAGGTTTTAGGCCCATTTTCCATATTTTATCTCGATGTACATGGAGGATGAGCCTGGCATGTTCATGCCTGTTAGGCGCCATATAACCTTTCATGTGTTGGTGCCCCTTAAAACCCAATTCAATTCAATTATAGACTGGGAATAAACAATCGATGTCTCTCGGAAGTAATCCGTAAAATAGGAAGCGTCCGATTCATTAAATAGTTGTTATCGTTCATATACTGAAAGGAAAAAGAAACGCATATTCACAACATTGCCAATACTGCACTATTATACAGACCTAATTTCGCGTAATATCACAGATATATCTCAACGTGTTTTGTACAAAAAGGGGCTTCAGCTAATTACAGAAAGAACAAGAATGCCATTTAGTAGATCTTTTAATCAACGTATACTTTGTTACACGAAATGCATTCATGTTGAAGTTTCGCTTGAAAAAGTGAAGCCATTTCAGTATTATGTTTAATGTTAATAGATTGCAACATTTAAAGCCTAAGTTTGCTCACCTGCTTTAGCCAAATGCACATTCTGTCGATAATAAAACTTTAAAGGGGTAACCATTGTTGTGTTCGTTGCTGTTTAAACTTTCTTTCCGAAAGTACAGGCCTAATGTCGCCCTGTACCATTCGATTAGCTGCAGCATAATAAACATACGATATATAGCGGAAATACCCATTATGCGTCTCTTTTTCCTTTCAGTATATAATATAATAAGTACTGATTCGGTTTTCAGTCTATGTTTCTATGTCATGCAGGATAGCAGTCTATTATTATTTGTTTCTCTTTGCAAAGATAGGAAATAAAGAGATATAAAAAAACCGAGACAAAACAAAGTATTTAACAAAGAACACGGGACCGAAACGATATCGAGATAATAGGTAAAACTACATTGTATATCGAACTGTACATATACTGAAAGGAAAAAGAAACGCGGCACGGGAGTTTCCGCTGTATATTGTGTATACTGCACACTTAATTCCACATATATTCCAAGAAAAAAAATAGTTGCAGTTAGTTAGAGAAAGGACAGAACTGTGATGTTGTAGACGTTTTAATCACAGTACACGCTGTAACAAGAAATTCATAAATGTTGAAGTTCCTCTTTGAACAATTGAGCCAGTTCAGTACTGTATTTAACGGAAAGATTTTGCAAAATGTTGCATCCTAAGTTTGCTCACATGCTTGAGCCAAACGCGTACTCTGTCAATAATGAAACTTTTCAGGAATACTATTTGCTGTGTTACGTGTTGTTTTAGTCTTTTTTCCGAAAGAAAAGATCTTACGTCGCCATGTACCATTCGATTAATAGCAGCATATTGTACAAACAATATATAGCGAAAATTACCGTGTCGCGTTTCTTTTTCCTTTCAGTATATATCGTCGAATGAATCTAGTATTCGTTGACTAAAACTAATCAGTTCCATGCAACCTTAACTTTTTTTAACACTAAACTACATTAAGCGGGCTGGTCTTCCCGTAAACTTGTAAAAAAAAAGGTACTAAATAGATCAAATGCAGTTGATGTTATTACCCGAGTAAATATTATCATCCGCATAATAAAACAATACTATGCATCTCTAGCACTATGAGTATACTCAATAATGCCCTGCTTAGTATACTTCTTGCATATTATTTTATTACAAGCAAAGTTTTACGCAAGCGTAAAATAGCTGCCGAGAGGAAATAGCATATATCTGGGTAGGGACTGGACACGAAGTTTAACATAATAACATATCAAGTCACGGGTGTTAAAAAAAATTTGAAAAAAGTATGTTGACGTAAACACGCCACGACCGTTTCTTTTTTCTTACCAGACACATTCTTTCCGAGTTTTACCATCAGTTGTTCCTACCCAACATTTTGAATCAAGGTGAGCGACCTCGCTTCTCTCTGTTCAAATACCGTTATTTGCCTTACATACAAATGACAATTCAACTTTGGAGCTCGACGTGCTAGAAGTACACATCAGCACAGAAATACAGGTGTTCACATGTAAGGGATGCGTGTGCGTTAGCGTGTGCATTACAACAGACGTCTCACTGCTACCATGTGTAATTATAAGATTGCGTTAGCAAAGTGAAAAACTCAAAGAAACTGTTCATTGTTACCTTGCCATTACATGTGCAATTGGCAACGAATAAACCCATCGACTAGTGTATAACACGGCGGTATTTACGAGAATACCGCAATATAAATGGGTATTATTCCATAAAAAGGTCTTATTCTATTAAAATACAGATTTGCACTTATTCCAATACTTGCGTTTCATTCAGTTTCATTACGCTCCGTAACAAATCCCGGACGTGAAGATCCCGGAAATATTGTCGCATTCTACACTTTAGTAGACTGCTCTACAAAAACGTCATTTGAGGCAATAAAACGGCAAGCTTTGAACATTGAAAAATATGTGTTTATACCGTTCAAGTTTTAAAGACGGGTTCCCTAGGAATTGAAGTTGTAATGCATGATTATTGTCGGCTACATGATTCACAGTCTGTTAACCATAGCCATATAAGAGTGAGCTGCCTTCGGCAGCTGAATAATCGCCATTAACTTTTTGCAAGTTACGTTATATGAAATGATCAAACATAAAGGATTAACTTACCCAAGCCAGTGGTCTCAATGTCAATAGGAAAGTACATGTATCTCAATTTGGGAGTGACTGACGTCAACGTCATTTTAAAGAAACTATAAAACGACGCCGTAATTTTAATATTTTTTATAAACTTTAAAAGTTTGTTTGATAAAAATCTGACTCGACGACATTTATCAAAGCGGGGAATGTCAACGAATGTGATGGCATAGAAAAATATATATGTCATCACGCTTACTTTTAAGTAAAAAAGCGATAACATGTAAAAATCATCCCGATTTTGTAGTCGCCGCGTGGTACCCCTTACGTAAAGAAATGCACTCACGATAAAGAGATATAGCTGTTTTTTAAATATATTACGTGCATTATGTTTATAAATCATTGTGCTTCCAAAAGATGTGATTTTTTTTAACTTTTTACTAAGTTCTAGTACATTTCCCGTACGAAAACGGTAAAATTCGTCGTAAAAATAGGCTTCACCAGAGGGCGCTATTTCGGAATCCGGTGTTTATTTTAAACAATTTAAAATAAGTACTGATGGAAAGCAGAAACAATTACCTACATACAGGTGAAACATTGTCACAATATAGGCGATTTTGATTATTCCCGAGTAACCCCGCCAGCTACCTTAAGTGAAGCTACTATTGAACTGGCACAGTTGCAAGACGCTTCTCTATCCAAGTTGATATCATGGAAAAGAGAAAAGAGACCAGATTGGTGTGAAATAGCACCATATGGTAAAGAACAGAAATATTATTGGTCTCGGTGGGACTCAGAAAATCAAATATTATATAGGCTATGGTTAAGTGATAAGGGCGAGAAAGAGCTAACCGTACTATAGAAAACATGTTATCTGCTTTCGTTGATTCAAACCAGAGAAACTGGGATGAAAAACTTCCACTGTTAATGATGGCATACAGGTCTTCTGTCCAGGAATCTACCGGGTTAACTCCTTGTAAAATGATGCTAGGCCGAGAGATCAATTTACCTATTGACCTGGCTATGGGTAAACCTGCAGAAGAAATGGTCATGTCCGAGTCCAAGTATGCCTATCAACTTGAGCAAACTCTGGTGAATATCCACGAGTTTGCTCGAGTACACCTAGAGATTGCAAGTAGAAACATGAAGATACAATATGATAGGAAAGCATACTTCAACACCTATGATGTAGGTGCAGCAGTGTGGTATCATGATCCAAGACAGACCAAAGGAAAGAGTCCGAAACTGCAAAGGTCCTGGAAGGATCCAATGATTGTGATCACCAGGATAAACGATATTTTGTACAGAATAAAGGAGGACCCAAGAAGTCGCCCTAAGGTGGTACACCAAGATAGGTTAAAGTCATATCAGGGAATAAACAAACCTACATGGTTTGAAAATACAGTGAATTAGTGTGCACACAAAGTTATGACTACAGACTAAAATAATTGTATACTTAACATGTTATTATCATTATTATTATTCAAGAGTTATTATAAATAGTGATTTCATGAAATAATTCTGAGATTGTTAAAATTAATGGCCTCATATGGGTCTGCTAAGGCGCCTATATTCACCAAGTCTTTTCCCCCAACATATGGGGCATCATATGGTTCAGGACTCATTACGGTTATATGGTGCTATGGGTTGTGGATAGATCCCAGGGCCGATGCTGGTTAGATAGTTGTATATGTCAGCTCATACCTAGTTAAGTGTATATATGGCTTTAGGGTGTGTATTTCAACAGTTTCCAGTTATGAATCAAGGGTTATGTCCCCCGTGATGGGAATAGACCCCGATCCTGGTTGGATATGTGCATCCAGCTGTTCATTCGCAGTTACTATATCACTGCAATGTCAGAGAAGAAACTCTTTGAATGTTTTCCTTATACAATTTATGGAAACAAGAGCGCCGCCTATCGATGCATTATACGCCCGTGACAGATCAATATCATTATGACATTGCCTTTGACCTAGTGACCCTAAAAGCAATAGGGTTTCACCTCTTACCAAGGGCAATGTACATATGTGTAGGTTTAAGTTTTAAATTTATCGTGCAGAAAGCGTATTTTCATTTATATTAAGGTCACACTGTGACCTTGACCGTTGACCTACTGTCTCCAAAAACAATAGTATTCCTTCTCTGAACATGGACAATGTACTTGTGAAGTTGTATCCGTGTAGGTGTTACAGGTTTGAAGTTATTGTGCGGAAAGAGTAGTTCCATATAAGTGACCATGACCTTTGACCTACTGGCCCCCAAAACAATTGAGTTCTTCCTATCATATAGTGCAATGTACCTTTGAGGTTTTATGAGGTAGGTGTTATGGGTTTGAAGTTATTGTGCTGAATGCATATTTCAATATAAGGTCACTGACCTTTGACCTACTGGCCCCAAAAATAATAGGGTTCCTTCACTCACCTAGGGCATTGTACCTAGATGAAGATTTATGAGAGTAAGTGTTGTGGTTTTGAAATTATTGTGCAAAATGCATATTTCCATATAAGGCCACTTTGACCTACTGGCCCCAAAAACAATAGAGTTCCTCCTCTCACCTAGCTCAATGTACCTATGAAGTTTTATGAATGTGGGTGTTATGGTTTTGAAGTTATAGTGATGAATGCATATTTCCATATAAAATGACTGTGACTTTGACCTACATGTATTGTCACCCAAAACAATAGGGTTTTTCCTCTCACCTTGGGCAATGTACCTACAAAGTTTTATGACTGTGATTTTCAACCCGATACCATAATTATGCATAATAATTTAATACGTCCCGTTTTTCAAACAGGCGTAAACAAATTTGACCCCTGAGGTGGGACCATATGTGACCCCATGGTCTTTTTTTTAACAAACTTGATAGAGGACCATAAGCTTATAGGAAAGGCAAAATAATAAACCTCTGGCTCTTGTAGTTTCAGAGAAGCAGATTATTTATGTTTTTCCCTATATAAGTCGTGTAAAACGTGACTCACCATTTGAACAAACTTGGTAGAATTGAATTGAATTGGATTTTAAGGCGCACCAACACATGAAAGGTTATATGGCGCCTAACAGGCATGAACATGCCAGGCTTATCCTCCATGTGCATCGAGATAAAATATGGAGAATGGGCCTGGGACCTTCTTACCCTGAACTGCAGAGTTGCTGCAAATTCTATTGTAGACACTCCATTTACGCTGGAGCCACGTTTATTGTTTTTCTGCCACAGCTCTTAGTGATGTGAGCGAGATAGCACCTGAAACAATGCAGGGGTCATGATGAAGACCTTTAATGAGCATGAATAAAAAATAACAAAATGAACATGAATGGGGGGGGGGGGGTGGGGGGAGGGGGGTCCTACCCCTCTACATATGACGCTGTGTTTGCAGTGGTTGTATTCTACCCCGGCAAACAAACGAGAGGAAATTTGGTAGAGGACCATAAGTTGGTAGAGGACCATAAGCTGATGCTATAAGTAATATATGAGAGCTCTGTGCCTTGCGGTTTCAGAGATAAAGTTTTTTCCTATACAAGTCTATGAAAAACATGCAAAATGGCCTTTCCCAGGGGTTCCAAAGTTTGTATATATGTAGATTTTAAACGATGACGGACGAAGAGTGTTACCAATAGCACACCTGGGCTCAGGCGAGCTAAAAATCAAGATTGACGTATATGTCCATTTAAATGTAAAAACAGCATAAGAATAAAATGCTTTCTTTATAAATAGAACATTTATAAATGAATACATGTAGAACACATGTTAAGCAGTAACAGAAGGCCCATTATGGCTTGCGGGGGCTCTACTGGCTACTATGGCTCTTATTTGGCTGAATCAGTGATTATTGTCCTTGGTCACACTTACATTGATATAAACTGTGATTTAAGTTTGGTAAAAATCAGATCAGGGCCCATATCGCCCTACTGACTTGACAAATTTGGTGAAATTAAAGGGAAATGAAAAGCTTAAATGCTCTAAACACGAGGACCCAAGAATGACACTGAATTGCTCAACTTCGCAAAGCTGAAAAAATTGTCAATCTTATAATTTCATAAACAGAATGTGATCAGCAGTTGATGACATGTGATTGCAAATTCCTGCACCCGCCTTAGAGTGTTCAGGCCCAGTAAGTGTGTATGCATTAATATGATTATAGGGTGGGGAGCTCAAGGGTTTCAAAGTAATGACTGGTACATGACACCTTATCTTTTTGTACTGAATATATCATATGTGTGAAGTTTTATTGAGCTCTGGCAGACGGTTTGTGAGACACACAGTGTATGAGCTTACCGTAAAATGTTAACCCCAAAATTGACAAAGTACATAAAGGGGCATAATTTTTGTGAAAATAGGTTGCAGAGTTATGTGACTTGCACGTGGCACGTGATCTTTTTGTACTGAACACTTGCATACAGATTTACTGAGTTTTTGCAGGCGGTTTGTGAGATATGAGCTTATACCGTAAATTGTTAACCCCAAAATTGACAAACTACAAAATGGGGCATAACTGTCGAAACAGGTTGCAGACTTATGTGACTTGCGCGTGTCATGTTATCTATTTATATTGAGGGCCATAACTTGGAGGGCCTTAATTCGGGTAATAATCTGTTCTGGCTGGTTTTCAAACTTGTCCAAGCTTTCATTGATATAGCGGTTCTACCATAAGTGCCTGTTTAATATTTTTTAAACGAGTTGGATAACATTATATGGTGTAAGTAAGGCTGTACGTTTAATACATTCAATATCAAATAGGCATGAATTCAGATTATATTTATCACATAACTCCATTAAGACGCAGCGCCGTTGGTGGAGACACTCAACTTTCGAAGCCTTATCTATTTATTGGCAACCTAAGTTGAAAGGCATAATTCTGCTTAATTAACTAACAGTATTATGGCACTTGTCTCTGAGTTCTGCATATGAAAGTGAATACATATGTGACTTGTCAATGAGTTCTTTAAGGAGATTTTAAGTAGAGTTGGGTACCGCAAAATGCAAATGCCGCGGTACGTACGACGGTATACCGTGTAAGCTTTGTAGCTGCAAAAACATGAATTCATATATTGCAGGATAACATTAACATACATGTAGGACTACTCTACTATCTTCATAAGTGGCCATAAAAATCATACCCTTAAGAATCGGACCAATTGACAGTTTGTTATTATTTTTATTTGTTTTTATTTACTTATTTTTAATGAGATTGTCTATAGTTAGATCTTTAATTGTTTGATTAAATGTGTTATATTTACGATGAAGCAGCAAACAAACATGAATTACAGATTGGTAATTTCCGTATATTTCTCAGTCACGGAAAGAGCCGAAATACCTGTTCGGAACCAAAGTACCACGGTGGTTACCGCCCAAGCTATTAAATACCGGTTAACATCGCGCACCTCTAATTCTCAGTTAAACTAAAACATTTAGATTAAAAAAAGACAAGTTGACAAGCTAACATACACAAATTTAACCAAATTGTCTAAGTATAAAGGTGGCCATAATTCTGTTAAAATAAAAGCATGAGTTGTAGAATCTAGGTCTACGATGTTGTCGAATGATGATGTCAATACATGTGTGAAGTTTCAATCCATTATGTAAAGCAGTTTTAGAGAAACAAGCTTATATAAACAACTTTAACCAAATTGTGTAAGTATAAAAGAGGCCATAATTTTGTTCAAATAAAAGCAAGAGATGTAGAACCTGGCTATATGATGGTGTCTAAAGATGCTGAATACATTTGTGAAGTTTATATCCACTTTTTAAAATAGTTTTCGAGATACAAGTTTACATATACTTAACCAGACGCAGACATTGCCAGACAACGACGATCACGCGATGACAATAGCTCTTTTTTCTTCGAAAAATTCGAGCTAAAGAAGCCCCATAGGTAACAGCTATTAGTGAAGCTGCTTAACGGTTGTCGTGCGATGATGTCGAATGTTTGCATATTTATGTTGACGCGGTCTTCTCTGTACTACGCCGAACAACGGAACCAACTCACCGATTTCCGTAATCCGGTATTTTAACGGTTACAGAAATTCACGATACAATTTAGACGAACTCCAAGGCGAACGGAAAATACCGAACAAAGATTCATTTGCATATTTATTTCACTAGTTTAACATGACAATATATCACGCTTTATTACACTCCCAAACTGAAATTCCAGCAGGTCATGTCATCACTGGTAATTTTGATATTGTTGATAAACGTATTCGGCATTTGTTTTCGAAAGGTCCTAAATATAGATTACCTTCAATTATTGATGTTAAAGCCTGTCTTGACCAGATCGCCATCTCCATTGAAGATTTTAGTATAAAATGGTGTCGTAGAGAACATGCGGACCCAAACTCGCTTTCTACTTGGAAAAAGTCAATTCTTAAAATTATAGATACACGTATTAACTTTTATAATGCTAACCCCTCTTTACTTCCTCCGAGACCTAGGTTTTCCTTTCGTAATTTAAAATCGGGAATTCAGGAATGTACAGGAATGTACTTTGTCAGCCCTTTACTTTAGGTTAATACATGTACTTCTATCTGTTTGATAAATGAATGTGACATTTTCATGTACAACTTATAATTTTATGTATTACAATATTTTATTTGACAGTTACCTGGGTACGGAAAATAATATAAATCTGAACTGACTTGTAAACAGTGATATATGATATGCATCTTGAGCAAGTGTACTTCAGAATTCTGTTATCAGCGTTAACTTGCTAGACGTACATGGTATCTCTACTGTGAGTGGGTGCGTGCTTGAGTGCGTGCTTTGGTGCGTGCGTGAGTGTGGGTGGGTGGTATATGTGTGCGTACGTACGTGCGTGCGCACACGCGCGTGCATACGCGTCAAACAATGCAACTACTAGTAACATTTTAAAGAAGTCTTTGGTATTCTCGGCCGTGGATTAAACCTACGACCTCGCACGAACGCACCACCACTACACCACCGCAACATCTAGAGGAAACAATGGGCAAATGGAGTTATTCTCCTCGGCACCTCCTCCTTAGTTTTGAAAAAGTTAGGAACTATAGATTACCTTATATATGTGTAGGTATTTCAAAGAAACACCATAGTTTGTAGTCTGGGTTGCATGAACATTGTCTCAGAGGTAGAGAGTTAGGTACTATCAGATGTAGGAGTATTAATGGATTATCCAGCAAACCATGTTAATAATAACAAGTTATTTATTTTACTTATTTTCCAACACTATGCACTAATTATGCTGCGTAACAAATAAAGGGAAGTAGAATCAAAATAGGTATGTCAACGTCAAACCAGCGTAGCTTGCCTTGCGTTTAGCTAGGTAGCTTGCCGTGCGTTTAGCTAGGTAGCTTTTCGTGCATTTAGCTAGGTAGCTTGCCGTGCGTTTAGCTAGGTAGCTTGCCTTGAGTTTAGCGTGCGTTTAGCTAGGTAGCTTGCCTTGCGTTTAGCTAGGTAGCTTGCCGTGCGTTTAGCTAGGTAGCTTGCCGTGCGTTTCATTCCGGAACCAAAAAATGCAGACTGACTAACATTGAACATTATGTGATGGGATCTTAACTGGTACCATTTCCATACCGGCAACTTGTTTTGACAGGAAATTTGTGTGCAAAAAGTTAATAGTTCACATAATTCACATGACCATTTACCTTTTTTTACAAGCCTTAAATTGTTTCCCATTTTAGCAAACTTTATTAGAAGGTTTGTTTCAGTAAGATATTGGATGAGTTTAGCAAAACGGACTCAACGGCTAACAGAGGTAATTCCCATAAAGCTACAGACGCTATACATAAAACTAGTACTAACTCATGAATATGAACGAGTCACGGGTGAAGTAGTTTCAATTCGACGAGCGGCCAAAAGGTCGGTATATAAGCCAGAATCGATGCGTAAAATATCGCGTAAATATAACTTATTACCTGCGAGTCTAGGAATCCACATCATTAAGGATCTTTCCAAAAACTGTCCTTCCAGCTCGGTCCCATTCACCACTGAACACGTTCTTCTTGAATGCACTCAGCTCGAAACATAACGGGACGAATTAAAATCTAAACTCCAGCAGAATGCAATCCCTCTAAGCCTTAATAACTTACTCGATCCCAAAAAAAGACACAAACAATTGGTTTTCAGCGCTCTTGGTGACTATATTAAAGCCAACTATTTTGTTTCGAAAACAAAATATTTTTTTTATTATCTCAGCATAACCCACATTGTATAAAATTAATACACTACTTATGATACTATTAACATATCCCTTATTTATCTTTGACTTTTATACTTATTTCTCATATATATAGTGTAATAAAACTGCAATGTTTATCTTACCTCAGTCATTCTCTTTTAAGGTTGTATTTTGTTTTTCCTTGTAATTAATAGATATTGGTCTAACATGGGGCTGATCCGGGGACGCGTTTGGGCAGTTCTTGGGTCTTATGACAACGCAAGCACAACGTACCAGGATCAATCACATACTTTCATATATATAATGTTATAAAACTACAATGTTAGACGGCCCAGTGGATAAGCTTGTATGTTTTTGTCTGATGGGCTCGAAAATACTGATAGCTTAATTTCGGCTATTTTTGCCTCAAACATTTTCGCTAAGGTTATGTTTTTTTTTCATTTAACTATCTTGGGAGGTCAATAATCCACTTATGATTTCAATATCATAAGTCTTCCTCATTTTTGGTAAACGATCCACGACTAAATGAGTGTGGGGACTGCCCTACCTCATGGCGTCGTGGATGGTTTTCTAGTACAGACCAATGACATACCTAATTTTTGCATGTAAACACTTATATTCATCTACATCATTTTGTTTTTCTGTAGTAAAAAGATCATTCCATTTATATTACTGTGGAAAACAATTCAATAACTGATACAGTTATAACATGGGACTGATCCGATGGACGCGTGTGGGCGATTTTTGAGTCAGATGACAGCGCAGGCACATCGGTCCAGGATCAATCACATACTTTCATATACATATAATGTAATAAAACTACAATGTTGGACGGCCCAGTGGATTAGCTTGTATGTTTTGTCTGCTGGGCTCGAAAACACTAATTGCTTAATTTCGTCTATTTTTGCCTCAACCATTTTCTCTTAAGCTTATATATAAAAAAAATCATTTAACTATCTTGGGAAGGAAATAATCCACTTATGCTTTCAATATATCTAAGCCTGCTGTAACCATTGTTATTTTTATGTTGTAATATATGAATTGAACTGAACGTTGTTTAACGGCTCCTCAACACAGTATAGGTTATTTAACACAGTATATGTTATTTAGAGCCGCCCCAGAGGGAGGGGAGAGGGAGGGGAAGGATACATAGGAATCCGGGAACCTGCCCTACTCTTATTATCGAATAGATTCCTTTGGTTCTTTAACGTGCTCGGAGAATAGACCGATACACGGGACCGCCCGGTTTACGTCCCCATCCGACGGACGGGGCTAAGGGAAAGTGTCTTGCCCAAGAACACACCGACGGAATTCAGCGGCACCACGGAGGATTGAACCCGGGGCCTCCGGTTACAAATCCGCCGCGCTACCGACTGCGCCACGCCAGCCCTTGTAATTTATGAGATAAAGAATGAGTATATGCCACATATGTTAAGAGTACACTTAAACGTCGAATACCCCATTGCGTACATTAATATCTCCGACAAAAATGTAGTTGTATATACACATTTTAATACTTATTATCACTTGTTTTAGCAGAAGCGTCGGAGATTTAGTTTTATCTATGGACAGTCATTCATTATTAGAGCAGGCTTCTGTTCCACTATATCACATAAGATCTACGTATATATTTGATCATTGCCCTCCCCAGTGTGGTCTCCATGTAACTTTATGTGGACAAACACCCTTCCTCGGACGAAGGTCTCTATACGGTATTACGAGAATTCGGATGCTAAGGACGCGTGCCTGACAAACAGCTCTGGGTATTTTTGTCATTTTTTATAACTTTGTATGTGCAATATATTTTAAACATTTCAGTAAATTAAACAAGGGAGCAATGATCAGACAAAACATGGATCATGTCCATATATAAATAAATAATTAGAACATTTTTAACTTTCTAGAAAGATGTGACCAATTATCCCATAATAGCTCAATGCCCAGTCGCGGTAACATACATTACCACAGTGATTGGTGTCCTCGGTCGACACAACTTATAATAACCATTTGTGGATACCATTATAAAACTATTTTGATAGTTCACACTCCCCGGACCCATACACACACCCGCCCCCCGCCACCCACACTGGTACCCTTTTTTCGATGGCCTGGCTATTTCATGAAAGTTGTTTAAATAAAAAATTGGTGAACACAATAATCTTCCTTGGGCACATATTAAAGTGTCTGCTTTGTTCTTGTCATTTCTTGAAAAATGATAACGTTAAAATAAATTCCTTAGAATAATTATAATTAATGAATAAATTAAATAAACTACCCAGAAACGCTCGCCAAAAGGCCTTGTGCCATAGAGCAAGCAAAAATAAAAACTTATAGTAGTAAAATATCACATTGTATCTAGCCTTCGTACAGGTAACATCGATCAATAAACGGCTTCCGATTAGACTTTATATAAAAAAGAAAGAAAACAAACCAGCTACCCGGAGCGAGATTTGAACCAGTAACATCTCGCTTTTATTTGTTCCTGTTTATGTAGATCTAACCACTAGGTCATTGATATTTGTTGGTACGTTGCAGCACTTTTAACACTAAATACGTATTACGCAATAACTAGAGCAGACACGCGCAAACTTTACAACTGCACATTAAAAGATCGAGATAAACGGATGGTTAATTTACGTGTGCGACATGATTTACTATATACTGATACGTCTGAGGTGCTTTCAAATGTATTAAGTTATTTTGCATTATAATAAATAGTACTAAATATACCATATTTTTCAAGAAGCCTCTGTAGTTCAGTGGCTATAACGGCAGTCTGTAACTGATTGTCAATAAGAACATCGTGTGTTCAAGTCCTTGAGAAGAAAACTATTTTTCTTCTGTAAATTATAGCGCTACCTGTACGATGTGAACTACTCGATGTCTATGAAGTGAATGATGTCCTGCGCTAAATTTGATCGCTTAATTAAAGCTACACAGTCTCTATATCAATCGATTTTTTCTTTGTATGCGTGACCATATTTGTAACTTCATGTTCACCAGCTCATGTCGAAATCGGGTATCTAAGCGAGCAAATATAGAGTAGGAAATCATTTACTGTATAGACATTGACGAGTGCACATCTTATCTATACACAGGTAACAGTACTTTTTACAGAAAAAAACGTTTGCCTCTTTCGGGGCTCGAACACATGACCTTCAGATTTCAAGTGTGTTGCTTTTTCCACTGAATTATAACGCTATTTGAGAAAATAGTATACCAATTACCATTGGTTAATAATAAAAATAACTTAACATATTTGAACGCAACTCAAGATGGGTCAATACATGTATAGTCCATATTGTCATTCGTGCAAATTAACATTGCCTGGTGTAATACTGTATGTTATCAATATGAAACTAATACTTCGCCTCAAAACAACCATATCTCGACTTGTTATTTAACGCTTGATGAGTTTGTGCGTACGCGCTAGTTATTACGTAATGTCTATTTAGTGTTAAAAATGCTACAACATACCAATAAATAGCCGTGGTCTAGTGGTTCAGCGTACATCCTTCAAAACTTAAAAGTGGAAGGCTGTGGTTCAAATCCCGTTCCGCGCAACTATTTTTTTTATCACATATATTCTGAAGCCGTATATTTATCGATGTTACCTGTACGGAGGCTAAATAAAAATGTGAATTTTTACGCATCGATTTCTGCCTTGTATACCGACTTTTAGGGTATGCGTCGATTTGAAACTACTTCACACGTTACTCATTCATATTCATATTCATGATTTATTACCAGGTAAAATAGAGACTGTGTAGCTTTAAATACCCGATTTCGCCATGAGCTGGTGAACACGAAGTTACAAAGAAAGACACGCCCACAAAGTAGAAAGCGATTTAAATGCAGGGTCTGTAGCTTTAATCATGTCTGGTTTACATAGAAACATTAGTTAACGGCTTCTGATTTCCATCCATTTTGTTTGAAGGTTTGTTTCAGTGATGTGTTGGTTTGAGCTAGACTATGAGCAACATGCGCTAGACTATGAGCAACATATACGCATGCATTACAAAGTAAATGGACTTTTCACGCTAACTGTATTACAGTTTTTTCTGATTTACTCCTAATTGTAGTATTCCCCGCCGTCGCAGGCGGAATCGGGGTATAGTAATGACCTCTGTCGCCCTTCCTCTACGCTCGAATGTACTTTCCTCCGGCCATTCCAGTTCGTGTCCGCTCCAGAGCTATTGCATGCACGGAGGGATTTTCAATAAACTGGATTATTTACTCATCTCAGCAGACGATGTGCAGTACCCATCACCCATGTCAGTTTCTTAAAGGTCAAGATCAATCTGAAGGTCATTCACTTATATATGCCTATAGAAAGGCCAAAACCGTGTCCACTATGTTACTGTTGCATGCTTTAAGGGGTTTGCAAATAAACTGGTTTATTTACTCATCTTATCAAGACAATGTGCAGAACCCATCACGCATGTCAGTATATTTAAGGTTAAGGTCACTTTGAAGGTCACTCCCTTATATATGTATATAGTTTTTCAGGTTATTTAACATAACTGAAATTAATACAAGATGTTTAATTTGACTTATTTATTCAGCTTGTTTAAATGAAATATTCTGACAGTGATACTTGTATGAAACTATAAAGTGTACATAGAGATTCGTCTGTTAATACCATCTGTAGTTGGTCTGGAAATTTAGGATGTTTCAAAGGTTGTTTTGAAGCTGATTATTATAGTTGCTCACCCGCCAAAAACAGCCAAATTTTACAAGAGATGTTTCTAAAACTACTGACGACGAGTTATATATGTATAACTTACATATTTTGAGAATCCAAATTCTATAGACACAATATAAACGGCTTTAACCAGCCAAGACAAACCCTAAAACTGGAGCGTCGAATTAAGAGTTACCAATTCATAAATCATTTTACGCATATTCATCACGGGTATTTAACCCATGAATAAACCTATACTCTAAATCGGCTCGTATGCATCAGTGTATGACCTGAACACATGGATAGTTTTGATAAACGTTTTTGTAGTGAAATGTTGCTGTTATTTGGCGGGTTTGTGTCTGGTTACATCAAAACAATATCACAGACAGTATTGCGGCCGCCAATAAACCAAGGAGACAAATAACATAGACAATAAGAAGTATGCAATCTGTTCTTGAGGGTGTCGTCTGTTGTTTGGTGTCGTCTGCGGGATACACTCCGTGCGATGTCTTCTCCGACATCTCATAGCTGTCTGGTGCTGCATTTGAAAACAAATAATAATTTAAATTATAGGAAATGCTATGATGCACTATACAATGATATGGATGTATTCTTTAACATACACAAAACAGTACGTCTTTGGTGAGCCATGTCAGACTGTTTTTGTTTTGTGACATTTACATTGGTTTAAACATATTTCATTTCATATATACATACTATCCCTTGTTTAGTATATACTTATACAGGATAAGAACTTAGTTGAGTCCAAATAACTGCTGGTAATTTACCAGGGTGGTCAATTGGATCATTACAACAACACAATAACAATAACTAACTAACTAACTAACAACAACAACAACAACAACAACAACAGCAACAACAACAACAATAATAATAATAATAATAATATAATAATAATAAACGAATATTTCGATGCATATATACAAAGGTGTGTGTAGCATATATTCAAAGTGTAGTTCTGCAGTTGAAATATATGTAGTATAGAGTTGCGTGTGACTTATTCTTGTTTGTGTTTGTTGTTTCCAATGTATATCCTTTTCACCTCTCATGAACTGTCATGAACAGACTCAATAAAACCGAGTATTCTACTTTTCTTTCTTGTTTTTTTTTCTCAATGATTGTGAGTTTTGATGCACCCTAGAACCAGGTTTAAATCGGCAGCGGCCTTTTTGCCACTCACTGACCGTTCCGTTTTGTCGCATACTTTGCTTCTGTTTTCCCTGGTAATCGTTGTTTGTTTTAAATGCGTGAGTTTTGGGTTGGCTGCGTTCTGTAAGTGCTACAATTCTTTGTTCGAGTCTTCTACTTTTCTCTCTTGTTTGTGTTTGTTTGCTTCCAAGTGATCACCTTTTCAGTATTTATTATATCTATACTTAACGAAATTAAAAGTTTTTTTTTTTGTTTTCTGTTTATTTCCAAGATCGATTGTAGTGTTATGTACATGTTAGAAATTATCCACATTCCATATAAATCTGGTGTCCGATCAAATTCATGTATAGGCCAGTAATTATAGCCGACAATAAAAGTCAAGGTCAAACAAATTCCAACAGAAAGTATTTTAGGATTTTTAGAATCACTGACATGTAATGAGTTTCAGAAAAAAAACTCCTCAAGATAAAGATGATGGGAAATGCTAAATGTTGGGGTAAAAGTTGCGTTTTTAGGAGAAAATCTCCGGAAACTGGAATAATTTTATAAAAAATCATTTGAGCAAATAAGAATCATTTAATAGTGCGGAAATGCTCTTCCAAATGCATCTCTATGTAAATCAAGGTTTTATAGATGGATATGGGGTTAATAATATGAGATTTTCGGGCAAAACTTGGAAAAAATGAATAAAATCGTTGATTTCTGTAATACATTTGGTGTTACTAGGCTATACATGAAAAAATACTAAATGAGCTATAAACAATTAGTTTCTTACTGTTTTGCACAGAGAAAGGTACAGAGGTGTCCTAGAAAAAAATCCTTTTGAATACGACGATCTGAAATACTTAATTTTTGGCTCTAAAAATGTGTTTTTCATAAAAAAAAGTGCTGAAAACAGGAATCATTTTGTAATAAGATGTTTGAACATAAACTAATCTAATGGAAGTGATAAAATGGTGCACAATTATATATACAAATGTTTCATTGTATCGTTAGTTAATGTGAAAGTTCACATTGTGTGATTTTGGGGCAAAAATGTTGATAAAAATGAATAAAATCGTTGATTTCTGTAATACATTCGTAGTACTGTGGCCCGTTTTATGGAACATCTTACGACGATTTTGCTCTTAAGTCAAATTATTTAATATATTGCTATAAAAAAGTTCATAAACATGTTTTTTTTAACTATCTAATACATACATTGTTCATTCAATATTTACACCCTTAATTGTTTGCTTCAAATGCTTTTATGAAAAATGATGGAAGGTATTTTATTTTGACTTGAAAATACAGCATATTATATTTATTTTAAAGTGAGGAAACCTTCTTCCAAACCCATCTTCATGTGAAACACGGAATCAGAGATCGATAAGACGCTAATTAAATTAAAACAATAATTATTGTCCTTCATCAAAAATCACTGAAAAAGAATCACAAATAAGTATTTCAACAAATATAATTGAAGTGAAAAAATGATGTATAAAACATACATTACATATGTGTGATAATATCAGAACTTAGAAGTGAATAAGATGCTCAAATTGCGAGGTCAGGGTCAAAACGTGGAACAGAAATGGAGAAAAAACACCAATGTTTTTGTGATACAATCAAATTACTGGGCTTTAATAATGAAGTATGTATGAACTAAACGGGACATTTGTAAAAAAATACTCGGTCTACATTTAGAATCACACCTATGTGTTTCGATGAAAATCTTAACATTGTGTTATCCGGAAGTCAACGGGACAGAAAATAGTTCAATGTTGCTGTATTCTAAACAGTATGGTCGTTAGCCACATGTGTAAAATGTAAGATCTGCATTGCATGTTTGTTACTACAATAAATATGAAGGTTATATCAGCGTTTCCATGTAAATAAAATATATATAGATCTATCGGCCAAATGACATTGTAAAACTGATGATAATTTTGGGTTTGTCTTTTAATGGCTTTTGGAGGGAATCTGCTGGGGTCTAGGGCGCCGCCATATTTGTATGACATAGCCAGTATGGATTCCTTCCACATAAATTCGAAATATGATTCTATGGAATTTATCGAGCTGTAGCGAATGCTAAGAGATCATTTTAAACGGCAATGAGCAACGATGTGCCAGTATCCAAGGGTATGATGAATGGAAATGCCTTTTTTTTGCGAAACAATGCAATTTTAATCAACATTCGCTGAAAACCAGAATCGTTTTTAAAATCGTTTTAGCTTAAACAAAAAATACGATGATGTCAAAAAATGTTTCACTATTCAATGTACATAATTATATCAAAGTTTTTCATTGTATTTGAAATTAAGAAGAATGCTCAAACCGTGACTATGTTTGACGACTTGCTTAACAATTGCATAGAATCAACCTTTTCATACACAAAGTACTTGGTTATAAACTAAAAAAAATGTAGAAATATCATTTTCTTGTATCAGTTTGGCGCATTATAAGTGTTGCGCATGTGCACTACTGTGTCAGAAATAAGTCCACACACATACGAGGCTTTATGATTTGGGTAAAAAAAAAAGCAAAATATACATGAACCGATTTTCAAAAATTATTTGAGCAGTATAAACAATATTTTGGGAGTTATATACTCGCCCAGATTCATTATTTCCAGACTGAATTAGATACTCACATTGCGGACATGTTGAAAACAAGTATACTCAAACATTGATACTTTTTGTAATTGATAGGGATAGTGGACTAGAAGATTTTCATGAAGATTTTCAGGATGCATGTTGGAATAATTAAATGTCCTAACCCCTGTGATGCTATGAACTGTTTTGTTATGCGTAAAACATAACATTTTCAGTTGAGTAGAACACTAATTGAGTGTATCAATAATTTGCACGTCACAGATGCTATTTTTATTTGTAACCCTGAATGAAATGGGGTTAACACTCATATTAGGTTATATTGGGAATGCAATTTCAGATGGAGATGCCATGAAGGGTGAAGGTTCCCATCAGACATGCCTCCGCAAAGGAGCGAACCCATGCGGGGCAAAGTATTTGAGATGTAGGATGAAGTTTCCCCATCATGCATGCCTCGGGAGCGAACCAATTGGGGCAGAGGCCTGTGGCTCCAAAGCCATGGCCATATCCAATGGGTTAGCGAGGCCTCTTGTTTGTAATCAAGCGTGTATACATATGTAAATACATGTATATAGCTGTTTATAGAGTGCGAGGCGTTTAGTCCAAAACACAAAGTTTATATTAACGTACAAAGTTATTTTGGAAAAATAATAATAGTGATGGATATGCATGTTTTACAAGTGTAGTAATATTAGTGCTACAGCTGAAAACACCAGTTGTGCAAAGTTGGTACCAAACATTTTCGTACAAGGGATGTCTGATAGTTGGCTAAATCTATGGATTATCCCACTAGTCTTCCATCACAATCATCATCTTTTAAATAACATATATACCTTGGTGTTTTCAACAAATAATTGCTTTTTGGAAGTGTGGGCATTGCATGTTAATGAAAGGTTATATACATTATGAACAACCAAAACAATGTAATCAGAGTGTAAATTTATAGCATTGAATGTGTAACAGGTTTTTGTAGAATGCATGGAATCTCATGTATGCAGTGCAAAAATGTAAGCTCTTTGAATTCTATAGAAATTGAGATTCATTTAAATTAAATTTTTAGTTATTTGATCACTCTTTTCTTACATAAACAAGTAATAATATTAGGTGATGTGAACAAAAGCTCCTACAACTTCGACATGAGTATTGCGCAAAAGTTACTTTGAACGTGTTTTTAAAACTTATCATACAGTTTCCGGTGATCTTTTTCATTAAAATGTAATTATCACACCTAAAGATAAAACATATTGCACCATTTTAATATAAGTTACCATATATGATATTTAAATGATTATAAACCCTGTTGTAATGATTGCTTGAAAGAAGTAAAATCAGAAATATGCAATTGATCTTGGAGACATTTTAATTAAAAATAAACAAAAAATAATTTTTTTTTTCACTTTTAATGGCGTTAAGTATACTTATATCACTTGTTAGTGCAGTTACTGATTTAGTCTTTGCTAATAACTGTCCGTATATTTCCAATTGACTGAAGGGGACTATAAACTGAGTTTATGTGAGTGTTGTTGTTGCATGCCACAGTACAACCTATGTTATTCGATTTGATCAAGTTGTTCTCGAAGTGATTCCTATATAAACTATTTGATAATGGAAAAGTGATATTTGCAATTTTATTTCCGAAATCAACAGCAAGGGAATGTGTAATGCTATACAATATGTCTTTAAAAACGTCAGTCTAATTATTTTAATTGCTTACCGAATGTTAACATGATGAAAGTGTTGAGGGTTTAATGTACTGACTAATGTAATAGTTATAATTCGTCACATGAAAAAAAGGTTCTATCTACTAATTTGACAATTTGAAGAAAATATCTAAGTTTTAACATTGATTTTTAACTGATAGTATCCTGACATATTAAAATAAAAACACTTCCTAAATATTATTTTGATATAATCAATGTTAATAAAGTTGATTAATGTGAGGAGATTGAACTTGTTTGTGAAACAAGTCTTGTGTTTTATATGGACATAGAACATTTTAATTTACTACAATACATTTAATCGTATCTCATTGAAATTGAAATGCATATCATTCAGGCGACTCTTTTATTACTTACCCTCATGTGATCTGCAGCATTTCGTGACCTCAAAGATAATTTCCCACGTGACCTGTGTTCCAAGCCACACTGATATCACAATCACACCGAATTCTCGCTGCTTGGTATCAATTATGTCCGAGTAATATGCCAAGTAGAAAGAAGCAGCTGAAAGAGAAAAAGGAATACTATTTAAAAAACAACAATACATGTCAAATCTAAAAGAATCACTATTGACTCATTGTCTAAAAACAAACTAAAAACAATTTGACATATACAAACGTTATTCCTCTTCTGCCCTCTATGAGATCATATCAGTATGCATACCTGTGTGACGGGCATATTCATAAAGTGCACGCATTTTACACAGTCGATCATGTGCGTATGCAAATAAACGTTATCTCGTTTTATAATCTAACCTTTTTCATAGAAATATCTAAACTCAAGGGGCCATAACTTTAGTAAATAGTCTGTCCAAATTCGTATACAAATTTTCAGTTTGCGGTGGTGATATGCTTCAAGTGTTATCGCACTCGGCACAAACGTCTAAGAGGAGTAACGTACACATCTTCAAAGTTATATCAAAGGGGAATAACTCTGGTAAAATGTAGGACTGCAAATATGATATTAGAACGAATATCTGCAGTTGATAGACAAACATATGTGCATAGAAATTCAAAGTTCAATGTGAATAACTGTGGTAAAAATGTCTCAGTCCAAGTTTAAGGTCACATAACACTGGGTAAAATATTCGCAAAATATATACACTAGTACAACTTCCTAAGTACCTACGAATACGTCAATAATATTCTCATGGTTTTGTGTATTTCATGCTTGGTTAGAGATACGATTGAACTGCAAAATAACTTCAAATAGATAGTTTAAAAAGTCTGCTCTGATTGCATGAACAAATTATAAAGCTTTTAATAAATGCTGCTAAGGGGATCCCTTGGAATCAACAAACACAAACAAGAGAGAAAAGTAGCAGACTCGGTTTTATGGAGTCTGTCATGAGAGTTAGATTGTCATGAGAGTTAGTATAAGTTGCAACACATGTAACTCAAACTAGCACCGGCTTAAGCGGAATTCTACTTTAAAGCCACAAAGATTTGGCTTGATGATCCCAAACAACCAGTCCTTGTCGATCTGTATTCTTAGGAATACATTGTAACACATATACAACAGGGTACTTAATATTTTTGCAGCTTTCGATGTTCCTAATTAAACAAATGCCAACTGAATTATTTGTTTACATCATCATGTTTACTAGAATTACCACTGCAAATGTGTCTGCAAAATAAATTTTCGAAATCTTTAATGTTAACGCGGAATTACAGTTACTTGAATTTCAAATGATAGGATTATCCATGTTTCATTTTATTTTAGACACTCTGCAATAAGTGGATCAAAATTTTATGGGGGTTTTATTATTATTTCCTACAAATCTTATAAAGAAATGTATATCTTTAAGAGGTCTCGATTCATGTTATGTGTTTTATCAGCACATATTTTCATATAAAGGGAGTGCAACTCTCTAAAACTGTAACAATTTAAACAAAAACATAGTTCACAAACTATTGGTCAAAACAAAATACTTATCACACAGCTATTCTAAAATATATTTAAAGGGACAATGTACGTAACTTTTAGCCTATAACACAAAATAATTACGTTGACAAACAGCAAACACAAACAATTATTGAATATTTACTAAATAAAACCATAATTTTTGGCGGAATTCAATAAAGGAACAAACAAATAAGTACCGCTTCGTGGGGTTGAACTCGTAAACCACACTAAAATTATATATTCGTGGGTAATAATAATCGATCGTCGCAATAATATATCTCCCTACCTTCTGAGCTAACCGGGCCAGATGCATTACGTAAGAGATACAATAAATAAAAGATTATGCGCAAATGGATATCGTGTGATTAGCAGAAAATGTAATTATGTGAGTCCCACACAGCTAAGCGGGCCAGACGTACTATGACATGCTATTTAGAAAATGTAATGTCGTAATAATCTCGGTAGAATATAGGGCATATGAAACGCGCGATTTCATTGGTTGAATTTTGATTAGATGAAAGGTCGATCTGACGTAACCTCCAAGGCAGTGTTGTCAGGTCCTATAGCGTAGAGTATCAAAGCGTAATTAGGACATGATTTTAATGAGACTGAATTTCGCTCAGTGTCTAAGTCCTTAAAGATTTTAATAAAACAAACCTTGAAAAAACAAATTGGTGAAAATCAGATAATCTTTTTTACTAAAGTTATCCCTCAAAAAAACGAATATTCTCTTATTTTTAGAAAATCAAGGGCAATAAATCCGTAATGCATGCGTCTGATATGGCCACTGTCAACCTCATTTACGATATCGTATCAAAACAAAACCAGTAAAATGTACTGAACATGGTGGTCGATGTTGGACGGGCGGTCCTTCAGGGTAGGTAGTATCAAACTAAATTCAAATCAACAGTTTGTAATCTTGTCTGCCAGGTATGGCTAAAATTAATACCATACAAACCCGCTAAGATATGGCAAGACTTTCCAAGTAACAAGTGGCCAATATTGAACACGGGTCTTATGGTTGATTCTAACCCTGGCCGTAATACACCCACCAGAACTTGTAGTGTGCAAGCTGACATGACGGCGATGCCCAGGTAACTATGTAACTCAGCAAGCTGAAATATAAAACAAATCTGTTATACCACAAAGTAAAAATAGAACAGGCAATATAACACTCAAGGTTCACAGTCAACCACAACCACGAACACGCACAGAAACAAACAACAATTACAAAGGTGAATGCAAGGCAAGATATGACATCACAAACACAAAAGGGTTGACAATAGGGCTACCGCCTTGGAACCGTCATTGGCAAAAATGACGCTGGGGGTTTAAACCAGGTTCTAGGGAGCACAAAACCTCACTCTTACCATATTGTCATCCCAATAAAACAAGACAAAAAGTATACATCCTACCTTAATAAACCAGCTGTGGTCTAGTGGTAGAGCGTTTGACCCATGATCCAAAAGTCGTGGGTTCGAATCCCGTCATTGCCATATGCGTTGTGTCCCTGAGCAAGACACTTTATCTGCATTGCTTAGTACTGGTTCTACCCAGGAAGACATCGAGAGTGATTCAAATAAGTTCACAGAGCTTTCGTTACAATCGATGTAAAATAAATAGGTTTAAACTAAAAAAAACTAATAAACCACCTTTTCAAATTAAAGGAGCACCTGAGTTAGGCCCTTTGACATTACAAATTAAATGCAAACCTTAGGCCCTGTGTCTATACAAAGTAACTGAGTCATGTTTATTTTCGAAACTAATTATTAGGTTCTCAAAAATCATTTCAACCTTAATACCGCTTACATATTTACAAAGAAAAATCATTCCTCTGTAAAGCAGTAACAAAGACAACACCTTGCTTATTGGCGTAGTAACATCCTCATTTGGTAGTTCTTGTACGTTTACAATGCAAAACGCTTTCTTTTAAACAAAGTTAATAAAATCTTACCTTAATAAGAACCTATCCTTCACAATAACAAACTTTTATTTTAGTACAGCGCTGCATTTTTACAAATTCCTACCTTAGTAAAATCCTACCTTAGGAAGACTGTGCATTTTTACAATGTAAAATCCTACCTTAGTAAGACTGTGCATTTTTACGAAGTAAAATACTACCTTAGTAAGACTGTGCATTTTTACGAAGTAAAATCCTACCTTAGTAAGACTGTGCATTTTTACAATGTAAAATCCTACCTTAGTAAGACTGTGCATTTTTACAATGTAAAATCCTACCTTAGTAAGACTGTGCATTTTTACGAAGTAAAATACTACCTTAGTAAGACTGTGCATTTTTACGAAGTAAAATACTACCTTAGTAAGACTGTGCATTTTTACAATGTAAAATGCTACCTTAGTAAGACTGTGCATTTTTACGAAGTAAAATACTACCTTAGTAAGACTGTGCATTTTTACGAAGTAAAATCCTACCTTAGTAAGACTGTGCATTTTTACGAAGTAAAATCCTACCTTAGTAAGACTGTGCATTTTACGAAGTAAAATAATACCTTAGTAAGACTGTGCATTTTTACGAAGTAAAATACTACCTTAGTAAGACTGTGCATTTTTACGAAGTAAAATCCTACCTTAGTAAGACTGTGCATTTTTACAATGTAAAATCCTACCTTAGTAAGACTGTGCATTTTTACGAAGCAAAATCCTACCTTAGTAAGACTGTGCATTTTTACGAAGTAAAATCCTACCTTAGTAAGATTGTGCATTTTTACAATGTAAAATCCTACCTTATTAAGACTGTGCATTTTTACAATGTAAAGTCCTACCTTAGTAAGACTGTGCATTTTTACAATGTAAAATCCTACCTTAGTAAGACTGTGCATTTTTACGAAGTAAAATACTACCTTAGTAAGACTGTGCATTTTTACGAAGTAAAATACTACCTTAGTAAGACTGTGCATTTTTACAATGTAAAATCCTACCTTAGTAAGACTGTGCATTTTTACGAAGTAAAATACTACCTTAGTCAGACTGTGCATTTTTACGAAGTAAAATCCTACCTTAGTAAGACTGTGCATTTTTACGAAGTAAAATCCTACCTTAGTAAGACTGTGCATTTTTACGAAGTAAAATACTACCTTAGTAAGACTGTGCATTTTTACGAAGTAAAATACTACCTTAGTAAGACTGTGCATTTTTACGAAGTAAAATCCTACCTTAGTAAGACTGTGCATTTTTACAATGTAAAATCCTACCTTAGTAAGACTGTGCATTTTTACAATGTAAAGACCTACCTTAGTAAGACTGTGCATTTTTACAATGTAAAATCCTACCTTAGTAAGACTGTGCATTTTTACGAAGTAAAATACTACCTTAGTCAGACTGTGCATTTTTACGAAGTAAAATCCTACCTTAGTAAGACTGTGCATTTTTACGAAGTAAAATCCTACCTTAGTAAGACTGTGCATTTTTACGAAGTAAAATACTACCTTAGTAAGACTGTGCATTTTTACGAAGTAAAATACTACCTTAGTAAGACTGTGCATTTTTACGAAGTAAAATCCTACCTTAGTAAGACTGTGCATTTTTACAATGTAAAATCCTACCTTAGTAAGACTGTGCATTTTTACAATGTAAAGACCTACCTTAGTAAGACTGTGCATTTTTACAATGTAAAATCCTACCTTAGTAAGACTGTGCATTTTTACGAAGTAAACTACTACCTTAGAAAAACTGTGCATTTTTACGAAGTAAAATCCTACCTTAGTAAGACTGTGCATTTTTACAATGTAAAATCCTACCTTAGTAAGACTGTGCATTTTTACGAAGTAAAATCCTACCTTAGTAAGTCTGTGCATTTTTACGAAGTAAAATCCTAACTTAGTAAGACTGTGCATTTTTACGAAGTAAAATCCTACCTTAGTAAGACTGTGCAGTTTTACGAAGTAAAATCCTACCTTAGTAAGACTGTGCATTTTTACGAAGTAAAATCCTACCTTAGTAAGACTGTGCATTTTTACAATGTAAAATCCTACCTTAGTAAGACTGTGCATTTTTACGAAGTAAAATCCTACCTTATTAAGACTGTGCATTTTTACGAAGTGAAATCCTACCTTAGTAAGACTGTGCATTTTTACAATGTAAAATCCTACCTTAGTAAGACTGTGCATTTTTACAATGTAAAATCCTACCTTAGTAAGACTGTGCATTTTTACGAAGTAAACTACTACCTTAGAAAAACTGTGCATTTTTACGAAGTAAAATCCTACCTTAGTAAGACTGTGCATTTTTACAATGTAAAATCCTACCTTAGTAAGACTGTGCATTTTTACGAAGTAAAATCCTACCTTAGTAAGTCTGTGCATTTTTACGAAGTAAAATCCTAACTTAGTAAGACTGTGCATTTTTACGAAGTAAAATCCTACCTTAGTAAGACTGTGCATTTTTACGAAGTAAAATCCTACCTTAGTAAGACTGTGCATTTTTACAATGTAAAATCCTACCTTAGTAAGACTGTGCATTTTTACGAAGTAAAATCCTACCTTATTAAGACTGTGCATTTTTACGAAGTAAAATCCTACCTTAGTAAGACTGTGCATTTTTACAATGTAAAATCCTACCTTAGTAAGACTGTGCATTTTTACAATGTAAAATCCTACCTTAGTAAGACTGTGCAGTTTTACGAAGTAAAATCCTACCTTAGTAAGACTGTGCAGTTTTACAATGTAAAATACTGCCTTAGTAAGACTGTGCATTTTTACGAAGTAAAATCCTACCTTAGTAAGACTGTGCAGTTTTACAATGTAAAATACTACCTTAGTAAGACTGTGCATTTTTACGAAGTAAAATCCTACCTTAGTAAGACTGTGCAGTTTTACAATGTAAAATACTACCTTAGTAAGACTGTGCATTTTTACAAGGTAAAATACTACCTTAGTAAGACTGTGCAGTTTTACAATGTAAAGTCCTACCTTAGTAAGACTGTGCATTTTAACAATGTAAAATCCTACCTTAGTAAGACTGTGCATTTTAACGAAGTAAAATCCTACCTTAGTAAGACTGTGCATTTTTACAATGTAAAATCCTACCTTAGTAAGACTGTGCATTTTTACGAAGTAAAATACTAAATTAGTAAGACTGTGCATTTTTACAATGTAAAATCCTACCTTAGTAAGATTGTGCATTTTTACAATGTAAAATCCTACCTTATTAAGACTGTGCATTTTTACAATGTAAAGTCCTACCTTAGTAAGACTGTGCATTTTTACAATGTAAAATCCTACCTTAGTAAGACTGTGCATTTTTACGAAGTAAAATACTACCTTAGTAAGACTGTGCATTTTTACGAAGTAAAATACTACCTTAGTAAGACTGTGCATTTTTACAATGTAAAATCCTACCTTAGTAAGACTGTGCATTTTTACGAAGTAAAATACTACCTTAGTAAGATTGTGCATTTTTACGAAGTAAAATCCTACCTTAGTAAGACTGTGCATTTTTACGAAGTAAAATCCTACCTTAGTAAGACTGTGCATTTTTACGAAGTAAAATACTACCTTAGTAAGACTGTGCATTTTTACGAAGTAAAATACTACCTTAGTAAGACTGTGCATTTTTACGAAGTAAAATCCTACCTTAGTAAGACTGTGCATTTTTACAATGTAAAATCCTACCTTAGTAAGACTGTGCATTTTTACAATGTAAAGACCTACCTTAGTAAGACTGTGCATTTTTACAATGTAAAATCCTACCTTAGTAAGACTGTGCATTTTTACGAAGTAAACTACTACCTTAGAAAAACTGTGCATTTTTACGAAGTAAAATCCTACCCTAGTAAGACTGTGCGTTTTTACAATGTAAAATCCTACCTTAGTAAGACTGTGCATTTTTAAGAAGTAAAATCCTACCTTAGTAAGTCTGTGCATTTTTACGAAGTAAAATCCTAACTTAGTAAGACTGTGCATTTTTACGAAGTAAAATCCTACCTTAGTAAGACTGTGCAGTTTTACGAAGTAAAATCCTACCTTAGTAAGACTGTGCATTTTTACAATGTAAAATCCTACCTTAGTAAGACTGTGCATTTTTACAATGTAAAATCCTACCTTAGTAAGACTGTGCATTTTTACGAAGTAAAATCCTACCTTAGTAAGACTGTGCATTTTTACGAAGTAAAATCCTACCTTAGTAAGACTGTGCATTTTTACAATGTAAAATCCTACCTTAGTAAGACTGTGCATTTTTACAATGTAAAATCCTACCTTAGTAAGACTGTGCAGTTTTACGAAGTAAAATCGTACCTTAGTAAGACTGTGCATTTTTACAATGTAAAATCCTACCTTTGTAAGACTGTGCATTTTTACGAAGTAAAATCCTACCTTAGTAAGACTGTGCAGTTTTACAATGTAAAATACTACTTTAGTAAGACTGTGCATTTTTACGAAGTAAAATACTACCTTAGTAAGACTGTGCAGTTTTACAATGTAAAATACTACCTTAGTAAGACTGTGCATTTTTACGAAGTAAAATCCTACCTTAGTAAGACTGTGCAGTTTTACAATGTAAAACAATACCTTAGTAAGACTGTGCATTTTTACAAGGTAAAATACTACCTTAGTAAGACTGTGCAGTTTTACAATGTAAAGTCCTACCTTAGTAAGACTGTGCATTTTTACAATGTAAAATCCTACCTTAGTAAGACTGGGCATTTTTACGAAGTAAAATCCTACCTTAGTAAGACTGTGCATTTTTACAATGTAAAATCCTACCTTAGTAAGACTTTGCATTTTTACAATGTAAAATCCTACCTTAGTAAGACTGTGCATTTTTACAATGTAAAATCCTACCTTAGTAAGACTGTGCATTTTTACGAAGTAAAATCCTACCTTAGTAAGACTGTGCATTTTTACAATGTAAAATCCTACCTTAGTAAGACTGTGCATTTTTACAATGTAAAATCCTACCTTAGTTAGACTGTGCATTTTTACAATGTAAAGTCCTACCTTAGTAAGACTGTGCATTTTTACAATGTAAAATCCTACCTTAGTAAGACTGTGCATTTTTACGAAGTAAAATACTACCTTAGTAAGACTGTGCATTTTTACAATGTATAATCCTACCTTAGTAAGACTGTGCATTTTTACAATGTAAAATCCTACCTTATTTAGAATGTGCATTTTTACAATGTAAAGTCCTACCTTAGTAAGACTGTGCATTTTTACAATGTAAAATTCTACCTTAGTAAGACTGTGCATTTTTACGAAATAAAATCCTACCTTAGTAAGACTGTGCATTTTTACAATGTAAAATCCTCCCTTAGTAAGACTGTGCATTTTTACGAAGTTAAATCCTACCTTAGTAAGACTGTGCATTTTTACAATGTAAAATCCTACCTTAGTAAGACTGTGCATTTTTACGAAGTAAAATCCTACCATAGTAAGACTGTGCATTTTTACGAAGTAAAATCTTACCTTAGTAAGACTGTGCATTTTTACAATGTAAAATCCTACCTTAGTAAGACTGTGCATTTTTACAATGTAAAATCCTACCTTAGTAAGACTGTGCAGTTTTATGAAGTAAAATCCTACCTTAGTAAGACTGTGCATTTTTACAATGTAAAATCCTACCTTAGTAAGACTGTGCATTTTTACAATGTAAAATCCTACCTTAGAAAGACTGTGCATTTTTACGAAGTAAAATCCTACCTTAGTAAAATCCTACCTTAGGAAGACTGTGCATTTTTACAATGTAAAATCCTACCTTATTAAGACTGTGCATTTTTACGAAGTAAAATACTACCTTAGTAAGACTGTGCATTTTTACGAAGTAAAATCCTACCTTAGTAAGACTGTGCATTTTTACAATGTAAAATCCTACCTTAGTAAGACTGTGCATTTTTACAATGTAAAATCCTACCTTAGTAAGACTGTGCATTTTTACGAAGTAAAATACTACCTTAGTAAGACTGTGCATTTTTACGAAGTAAAATGCTACCTTAGTAAGACTGTGCATTTTTACGAAGTAAAATACTACCTTAGTAAGACTGTGCATTTTTACAATGTAAAATCCTACCTTAGTAAGACTGTGCATTTTTACAATGTAAAATCCTACCTTAGTAAGACTGTGCATTTTTACGAAGTAAAATACTACCTTAGTAAGACTGTGCATTTTTACGAAGTAAAATACTACCTTAGTAAGACTGTGCATTTTTACAATGTAAAATACTACCTTAGTAAGACTGTGCATTTTTACGAAGTAAAATACTACCTTAGTAAGACTGTGCATTTTTACGAAGTAAAATACTACCTTAGTAAGACTGTGCATTTTTACGAAGTAAAATCCTACCTTAGTAAGACTGTGCATTTTACGAAGTAAAATACTACCTTAGTAAGACTGTGCATTTTTACGAAGTAAAATACTACCTTAGTAAGACTGTGCATTTTTACGAAGTAAAATCCTACCTTAGTAAGACTGTGCATTTTTACAATGTAAAATCCTACCTTAGTAAGACTGTGCATTTTTACGAAGCAAAATCCTACCTTAGTAAGACTGTGCATTTTTACGAAGCAAAATCCTACTTTAGTAAGACTGTGCAGTTTTACAATGTAAAATACTGCCTTAGTAAGACTGTGCATTTTTACGAAGTAAAATCCTACCTTAGTAAGACTGTGCAGTTTTACAATGTAAAATACTACCTTAGTAAGACTGTGCATTTTTACGAAGTAAAATCCTACCTTAGTAAGACTGTGCAGTTTTACAATGTAAAATACTACCTTAGTAAAACTGTGCATTTTTACAAGGTAAAATACTACCTTAGTAAGACTGTGCAGTTTTACAATGTAAAGTCCTACCTTAGTAAGACTATGCATTTTAACAATGTAAAATCCTACCTTAGTAAGACTGTGCATTTTAACGAAGTAAAATCCTACCTTAGTAAGACTGTGCATTTTTACAATGTAAAATCCTACCTTAGTAAGACTGTGCATTTTTACGAAGTAAAGAACTACCTTAGTAAGACTGTGCATTTTTACAATGTCAAATCCTACCTTAGTAAGACTGTGCATTTTTACAATGTAAAATCCTACCTTATTAAGACTGTGCATTTTTACAATGTAAAGTCCTACCTTAGTAAGACTGTGCATTTTTACAATGTAAAATCCTACCTTAGTAAGACTGTGCATTTTTACGAAGTAAAATACTACCTTAGTAAGACTGTGCATTTTTACGAAGTAAAATACTACCTTAGTAAGACTGTGCATTTTTACAATGTAAAATCCTACCTTAGTAAGACTGTGCATTTTTACGAAGTAAAATACTACCTTAGTAAGACTGTGCATTTTTACGAAGTAAAATACTACCTTAGTAAGACTGTGCATTTTTACGAAGTAAAATCCTACCTTAGTAAGACTGTGCATTTTTACAATGTAAAATCCTACCTTAGTAAGACTGTGCATTTTTACAATGTAAAGACCTACCTTAGTAAGACTGTGCATTTTTACAATGTAAAATCCTACCTTAGTAAGACTGTGCATTTTTACGAAGTAAACTACTACCTTAGAAAAACTGTGCATTTTTACGAAGTAAAATCCTACCTTAGTAAGACTGTGCATTTTTACAATGTAAAATCCTACCTTAGTAAGACTGTGCATTTTTACGAAGTAAAATCCTACCTTAGTAAGTCTGTGCATTTTTACGAAGTAAAATCCTAACTTAGTAAGACTGTGCATTTTTACGAAGTAAAATCCTACCTTAGTAAGACTGTGCAGTTTTACGAAGTAAAATCGTACCTTAGTAAGACTGTGCATTTTTACAATGTAAAATCCTACCTTAGTAAGACTGTGCATTTTTACGAAGTTAAATCCTACCTTAGTAAGACTGTGCATTTTTAC